>JAJONR010007903.1:0-24715 GCA_029582245.1 Solanum etuberosum
TTCAAGATTCTTCAACATTATTCCAGAACCTTGTTCTTCCAGGTATGTAAGGCTATCATAGTGTTGGACTAGTTCGTCCTCACGCCCTACATCTACTTTCAAATCAGTAAAAGAGAAATCTAGGATTCTACCCCTAGATTTGAGTATTCTTGAGATGAGTTAATTTTGAGTTTTCGAGTTCCTGTTTATTTTTTTGAAATTCTATTCCTAATTATTGAATTTCTATATGTTATGCATTAATATTCTTGATTTGATTCGTTCATGTCTATATTTCAGCATGAATCCTATGAATTGAGTATTTTTTAGATGAGTAGTATCGTTGAGTTCTGAGTACTTGAGTTCTAAGTACTGAGTTTCCATATTGCTATTAAAATCCCTGAGTTGAGTCGTTCATGTCCATAATTCAGCATGAACCCTATGAATTGAGTTATAAATCTTGAGAAGCTTTTTAAAGTCAACACTTGAGTTTTAAACTGAGTTTTTGAGAAAGTAAAGATGAGTTTTGAGAAAAAATTTCTATAACATGATTAGTATGACAGTCGAGTATGACATTAATGTTTAAGCAGTATGGTATCTAGTTATGTCATCAATGTTTATGCAATATCACTTCTCGAGTCATCAATGATCATATCACAATATGATTTTGATATGTTTTTGACAAAGAGTTTTCAAGTATGAGTTGAGTAAGAATATAAGGGGACTAAGTATTCCCAAAGGTATAAGTTTTTACATTGATAAAAGAGAAACTTTGATTTCTAAATGAGTTATGAGTTTAAAAGATATTTCAAGGGCAGTTACCTCTTTTAAGAGGGTAGTTTGAGCAATTATCTCAAACCAGAGGAAGCGTTATGTTTTTAAACATATGAGAATGAGTATATATTATTGGGAGTAGTATTGAGCATCGATATGGGGACGAGTTCAGAAAACTCAAAGTCCTCATAAACCATGTATGCCAACATGGGTAAAGGGTCATACTTTTTAGATGATTCCTTATTGCTTTTTTAGCATAGCTTAGAGGATCCACTTAGTTGAGGTGACCTATATCCCGACAAGGTATATGACAGTTCTGGCAGCGAGGGTGAGACTCTGTATCATCATGTAGCTCATAGTGATGGTTATCGGGTAGAGAATCTCCCAATAGAGTTAAAGTGTATTTTTATATATCACTTATTATGTTGAGTTCAGAGAGGAGAAAGTATTTTGCAAAGCTTTAAATGATTTAACTCCTTTATTTCTTTACATTCAGCTTGAGTATATTGTTATCCATTGCAGTCCTTTCTTTTAGTTATTTGTTATTCAACCATATTACATACTCGTACATTCAATGTACTGATGTCATTCAACCTGCATTTTTTTAATGATACAGATACAAGTTATTAGTATCCTCCACAAGTGTCTGTTGAGATCACTTCATCCGCTCGTCTTCTTATGAGTGAGACCTCCTTGCTTTCAGAGTACTCCAGTTTTATAAGATGTTAGTAGTAGTTCTTTTGAGGAGTCGTGGGTCTTGTCCCGACACTCATCTTTGTATAGTAAAGGCTACATAGATAGATAGTTTTGGAGAGCCTTTCAGATTCAAATATTCTATTTAAAACTTATGTTTCATACTCAGTATATTCAGTGAAGTTTTGAGATTCAGTCAACTGTTTTTAAATGTTTCTTTCAGTTTGATGCTTATGTATGCTTGAGTTAGTCTTTCACTTGGAGTCAGCCAGGATGAGGGTTCACTTGAGGACCAGCAATGGTTCTCGAGTGCCAGCCACGTCCAGGGTGTAGGATCGGGTCGTGACAAACTTGGTATCAGAACATAGAGTTCAAGTGTCCTAGGGTGTCTATGAAGTTGTGTCGGTAGGATCTTGTTTATGGTTGTGAGGGCCCACTTCTATAAATGAGGGACTACAGACATTTTAAAAAAGTTTCCCTTCTTTCATACTATAAATCGTGTAGTAGAACTATGCCATAAGGAATTTATTCTAACTTTTGCGTCCTCATATCCATTGGACTACCCCTCATACAAAAGGTGGTTGAAAAGTAAAGCTCAAGATCCTTATGGATGAGTTATTCTTAGAAAGAGTCTTGAGGAAGTCATGAGACTCCAAAGGGGCTTGAGACAAGCCCATGAGTGAGTTAAGTGTTGAGTTTCAGAGGAATGCACTCATGTTCATATGAATTGTGCGTTCAAGCTAAAAGCGAGATGTACTTTATTCTCTAAACCTTGTTCCAATTGAGACCCTTATGAGGAAGTTTATTGATAGTTTGGGTAGTATTCTCACCCGAGAGATAGTATAAATTACGAGATTATGAGCAGTAGTGGTGAAAGTGCCCAAAGTTAGAGGAAGGTATGCAGGGGTTAAGTTATCTAAGAAAGGGAGATAGTGATGAGGCAAGGTATGTTATTATAGTCATGCACCTAGTAAGTTATTAATTAGGAGTTTTCCCTTATGGATAGACTAAAAAGTGATGAGTTGTGAAGATTTCATGATAGAAGGTAAAGGAATAGTTACTATTCAGGATGAGTTAGAGTATACTTTAACCAGAAAGGAGTTTATAATAATGTGTAATTGTGTTAGTAACAACCAAGTATATGTGTTGAATAGAAGAGAAGGAGTATTCATGAGGTGATAGATCTAAGCTAGGCTTATGATTTTTGAGGAAGAGCCCATAATATTTAGAGGGTTACAGAAATAATTAGACAATGATGTATAGATAATGGGTAAATAGTACTTAAGTTGTGAAAGGAAGTGTGACGGTAAATTGTAAGTATGAAGACTGAGAGGTGAAGATTGACTACTTTTCATGAGGTCTTAGTGAGCGAGTTTTTATTAATTTTTATCTAGTACTTGTAAGTTAGTATAGTAAGCGAGCAATCATATTGATATCCGGGTTTAGTAATAAATAAGCTTGAATTTGAGGAGTGTCGTAATCAAAAGAATGGCAACATGAGGGTGATGATGTTAGTCTTGAGATCTGATCTGGTAGACTTTACCTAGAGTAGGTGAGGAATTGAGATGTTAGTTGCAATGAATATGAGTGGTACAAGTGAGATCCTAATTTTTCGATAAGGGCAGTGTAGTGTGGCTAAGCCATAAGAGTAACAAGAGCATTAAGAGGTGTAACCGAGATTGTATGTAATCAGACGAGGTTCCAATTAAGTAAATGATTGTTCATGTGTGCCTAGATAGTATATTTGAGCTTTCAATGTGGAATAGGCTGATGTAAGTAGTATTTTTTTCCTTAAGAGTTAGATGAAGCGGCCTTATAAGCCAATGAGAAGAGGTTTATAGAAGCATCTTAGAAAGAGGTTTATAGAAGCATCTTAGAAAGAGGTTTATAGAAGCATCTTAGAAAGAGGTCTTAGAAGGAGTCTTAGTACCTGCTTATAGAGGGTTCAGTATCCATGAGATAAGCCTTTCTTGAATATTGGAGTAAAGGGAATGTAGACCAGTTTAGAGATGATGGAATAGATCCATAACTTTAGAGTGTCAACTCCAAACCTAAGGGGGAGATGATAAGATGAGAAATCAAGTCAAGAGTTGAGAATAAGATAGTGATGTCTTCAAAAAAGAGTTCTACAGATATATCAACCCATTCATAATATTGTGTATTCCTCAAGTTCAGTTATTACAACATCTTGTTGATATTCCTAATATCAGAATTGTGTCTATGACCTAGGCTTATACACTTAAGAGAGATTTACATCTATGCTCAGTTCCCAGAATGATGGGCAAAGACTTTAGCTCGTTAATCTCAAGCTTAATCCATAAAGTTATGGATATAAGCCTCATGATATGAATCTCTTCATATAAGCATTCATGTCTCACAATATGTTGAGTCTCAAAAATTCTTGATTTACTTTCAATGGCTAGCAACATAATGTTATGTCATGCATATTCTTATATCATACATCTCGAATGAATAGTGCTTATGATCTTTCACCTTAAAGTTCTTTTAGTAATCTTTTTTAGTTATGGGAGTGGTGTTGTTGATAGTAATTGAGTAATGATAGAAGGAGAGGGTTGATGTTTCTTATTGTGGTAGTGGTAGTTTTCATATTCCATCTAAAGTTATAATGTGGAGGAGGAATAAAATGGTTTTTTACCATGAGTAATAGTTAAACGAGAGCAATTAGTCAGTTCCTAGTAGTAATGTGTGAAAGTTCAGTTGGTAGAAGCGACGAGAGAATAAGGAATTCTTATAAGGATTGGTTAGTAGGAGTCCATGGAGTGGTTATAGTACTAGGCTTGAACAGTGTTGGCTGCATGTGGATGAATGCATGATGCATTAGGTGTTTCTTGATATGGGCTCAAGGAGAAGTATTCTTGGTATGAGATTCCCTACAAAGGTATAGAACGTGAATCTTATGGTTTAGATAAGTATAACCATCTCATGTTTAGCACCTTGTGAATTAGAGATTAGGCTTGAATACAGTAAGAACAAGCGATTTGATTTAGACGTTTGTAAGAGTAGTCACATACTCTAGTAGGAGTTAGGAGTTGCAGCTAATGAAGTGTAGTAATCAGAAAGGAGAGCATAGTTGAGAAGTGTTGCAAAGCGTAAAAGCTACCAGTCATATCATTCAAGGAATAGTAGTCATATTCTTACTTCATACCTAGGTACACTTGTTTCATGTCATGGCTTGTAATCTTGAAATCTTATATGAGTTTCGTGCCAAGCATGCTCGAGTCCAGTTCCAAACTCTTGGTATGAATCAATTTCGCCTTTATTAGTAGACAAGATCAGAAGTCGAGAGATATAATGACAGTAATTCATTTCCCTTTCACCCTCAGTTTAACCATCATTCGAGGATGAATGGTCCCAAGAGGGAGATATTGTAACACTCTAAAATTTCTAAGTTTAGACCCAAATCATTCTTCATTTGTGAATAAGGTCGTATCGGGTGATTTTTAAATTTCCCATATGTCTCTAAAGGTCAATTCTTTAGTGTGTAATGGATTTGGATATCAATTAAGGTCACTAGAATCTCCTAACAAAAAGGTGAGTTGAAAGTTTCCTTACCGGTTGTTGGTTAGAGCTATTCTAATGTTGAGGAAAGAGGTGATTACCCGTGCTCTCTATTGAAAGACAAGAAGCGATTATCCATACCACATGATGTAAGAACAAGAGGAGATTACCTATGTTCTTTTAAAAGATAATATGAATATGATCAAGAACTATTCCGTGGAAGTTAAGCTTAGTACTGAGTGGACAAGTGGCGATTACCCGTTTCCCATAAACTATGTGCCAACATAGGATTGTCAAGATAGACATTAGCTAGTGGATCCACATAAGCTAGAAGTTCATGGTCCTTACCTTGGCAAGTGGGACGACCCTTTTCGGTGTGGGAGACACCGGATTCCATGTTAATAGCTCACATGGTCTTATATGTCGGTTAAGGCTACTTCCCACAAGTAAGCTATGATGAACTAAGGTTACTTCAAGGAAATATCTCATACATATTTAAGATGATGAATGTGTGCATTGACCATGTTTTATGACTCATGTTTTCAACTCTTTACCTCATGTTTTAGCTTGGTCATTGCGTCTCATAAAGGTATCTCTTTTAAGTATGTTTCCAAATATTTTATGCATTGCTATCATACTTGGTACATGTTTGTACTAACTCATACTCTTGCCTACATGTTTCCCAAATGTAGAGTCCGGTCTTACAGATTCACACTTTTGTGGCTAGGGATATCATATAGCAGATTGAAGATTGGTGAGTCCTCATCACCCGAGGACCGAGCTTGATTTCCCTTTTTGTTTTAACTTTCAGTTTTGGAACTTGATGTACGGGCTACGCCCCGATAAACTTTTCTGTACTAGATTGCTTTGAGATGATGTTTAGATATTCCATTTTTCTCTATAAGACTCTTATATGTTGAAAATATCTTTTAATCTCTTGATTTATGTTATCTTGTCTATGTATGCTAAGTGGCTTGTATGGGGCCTCTCGTGGTCCTATACGCCATGTTACGCCTAGGGCTACCTTGGGTCGTGACATATATACAACACTTTTGTCTGATCAAAATAAATACAGACACAATAAAAAAAGGGAAATTAGTAATATCCAGAAGCCAAGAGCTTACCATGATCCAACAACGACGACCTCGGGAGATCTGGAATGAACAGGGTTGGCTCGTACTATGTATTACATTATAATATATATATATATAGAAGTGTAGTAATGGGGTACTCAGTAGGAATCATAGGTCGGTCGGGCTCATATAGAAATTATATAAATATAAGAGGCACGATAGTGCTCACACTACGAATCAATGATAAATAAACAACATACCAAAGCATCACTGATAGAAAAAATATAATAGAGGATTACTTGTAACACACAAAAAATTTCTAATCTAAGACCTGAAAAATTCTTCATTTACTTATAAGATCGTATCGGGTGACTCTTAAATTTTGCTTAGGTGTTAAGGTCAATTACTTAGTGTGGGAATAAATTAAGAGATGAATTAAGGTCACAAGAATCCCCTAGCACAAAGTTGAGTTGAAAGATTTCTTACCGAATAAGTTTGGATATAAGATTCTACTTGAGTCAACTTCCAACAACCATATTGTTTAGAATATGAAGAGTTATGTGCCCCATAACCTATTGTCCTCATGCCCTACATCTCAATTCAGTCAACAGCAAGTTGAATCTAGAGTTCAACCCTCAGTTTTATGAAATTCTTGATATGAGTTTTGTTCTTGTTCTGAATTCTAAATTCTTATATTATGAGATTGCAATATTATGTGCATTGATATCCTTTAGTTGTTGTTCATTCTTATACTTCAGATGAACCCTAGTTGATGAAATTTTGATTGAAATCCTTTGTGCATTTAATTTCATGCATTGGTTTTGGAATTTTAATGTGAGTTCAAGAGTATTTTTAAAGTATCTTTTGAGAAGAGTTTAAGGGAAAACGGATGGTTCAAAAAATACTATTTTCACATTGAGAAAAGAACTACTATTCTGAAGAAGAGCATAAACAGTTTTCAAAAGCACTTCAGCCAGATAAAGAGATATTCAGTTACCCCTTAAAGAAGGTATTGCTTTTCACATTGAAAAGAGAGTACTATTTTTCAGAAAAATATAAAGTGTTTTTAGAATATTTCAGAAAGATTGAGTACAATTAAGTTACCTCTTTAAGAGGCCCTTTTGAGTAATTATTGCAACCCACTGAGTATTTTACATAAGCATACATATATATATATATATATATATATATATATATATAATATTGAGCACCGATGTGGGGGGGAGAATTCTAACAACTCACAACCCCCATAAACTATGTAGCCAGCGTAGATAGGATCGTACCGTAAGACGGACGACTCCTCACCTACCTCAAGAAGGAATTTTAATAAATTTTTTACTCCCCGAGCCTACCCCCTGTTCGTGGACGACACTCGAGAACTATTTTTAATCCCCAAGCGAACCCTTGTCCTGGCTGACGACTTAGCGGAAGACTCACTAAAGCAATAATAGGCTTAAAACATAAATTTATCTCAACATAAACTTAATATGAATGTCTGAAAAATACTCATTTGCAATAAAAGTAGTAATTTGCAAAACAGTCTTTAAAGGAAAGAAGGTATTGAGAAACTCATCAACTCTAACTATCTATGAAGCCACTAATATTATGATAGATGTCGGGACAAGACCTACGAAAACTCAACAATAACATGAAAATAAATGTGAAATCTTTCGAAAAGCAAGGAGGCTCACCAAAGCTATCTGAAGTGCAAAGTGATCTCAACTAAATGCATGTTGATGATCCTGAATACCTATATCTGCATAAAAAAAATATGCAGGTCGAATGACATCTGTACATTGAATGCCCAAATATGTAATATAGACGATGTATAATTAACTGAACTGATAAGGCTGGAAGAATACTTACCTCAATTCAGCTCAATACAAAGCTATCACGACCCAAGGTAGACCCTAGGTGCAACATGGCGTATAAGACCCCGAGAGGCCCCATACCAGCCACTTAGCATATATCATACAAGATAATAGAAATTAAGATATTTAAAAGACAATTCATATCATAAAAGAGTTTTATAGAATGAAGCAGAAGTCTAATAATGTCTCAAAGCCATCTAATGCAAAGGAGAGATAGGGACATTACTCGTACATCAAGTTCAAAATTGAAATTTAAAGACAATATAAAATAAAGGCTTGGTCCTCGGAACATGAGGACTCACCAATCTTTAAACTTCTACTAATAGATCCCGAGCCACGAAGATGGAAAATCGGAACATCGGACCCTACATTTGAGAAACAATGTAGGTAATAGTATGTGTTACTACAAAAATATACCAAGTATGATAGAAATGCATAAAAGTTATGAAATCATGCTAAAAGGACATTTAAGTGATATGCAAAGACCAAGTCAATACATGAGATAAAAGGATTAGAAAAAATAAATCGTCATCATGGTGAATGCAAGTAAAGTCATCTTTGAATGCATGTGAAATACTTCTTGAAGTAACCTTAGTTCATTATTATTGTGGGAAGTAGCCTAAACCGACATAGAGACCATGTGAGCTATAACATGGAATCCGGTGTAATGCTCCCACACCAAAAACAGAGTGTCCTACTTGCCAATGTAGAACCATGAACTTCTAGCTTACGTGGATCCACTAGCTAATGTATATCTTAGACAATCATCCTACGGGGGCACATAGTTATGGGACATGGGTGGTCGCCACTTGTCCACTCGGTGCTAAGAATAAATCCCACGGAATAGTTATTAATCTTAACTTGTCTTATCATTAAGAGACATAGGTAGTCACCACTTGTCTTAACATAGGATAGCTCCTTAGACCATGCGTGAGAAAACCTTTCACCATCCATGATCATCTAATAATAGCTTTTAAGGCCCATAGTCATTCACTTCATGCTAAAGATGCCTACTACTAATGGAAATAATTTTTAAATCGTGATCTATAATCATTGAAGGCATATCTGGATACCGTACTAATCAAGATCTAATTTGGGAAAATAGCCCAAAAAGCAGTGAGGGTAAGTCTAGATGTGGTTCATGTCATGTGGCCAAGTTTCATAGAACATATATATACCTTATTCTATAAGCTTCCTTGAGTCTCACATAAGAATTATATATTTTCATTATCAAATTTAAATGCTCATAAGAACTCTTGGATACCATTCGGGAGATTTCTTGTTCTTCTTCTCTTTTCCTTTTAGAAATGCAAATGTTATAAATACTTGCAGACACGTCATTAGATTTGTGTAAATTTCATTTGTATCACTTAGATCTTGATGTAAAATCAAATTAGATGATTTGAAGATTTTCAAAATAATGCAATTGACACATTTCAAACGGCTAAATCTCTTCCTGATTATGAATGCATGTTCATTAGAATTATTTTTATCACAACTTCCTCTAATCTCATTTTAAAGATGTAGCTGACTGCTTTCCATTTATATCATTTTACTGGGAACTGAAAGACGCATTTTTCAATAATTCATAAGCTTCATCATATTTTCAAAGTCAAATCATCTTCAAATTCATTTAGATCAATTTCATAAAGAGAAGACATGCATATTTTCATAAATTTATCTCTGATAGTTCAAGACCCATATTATATCACCATAACTTAGAAAATATGAGTTATGCATGGGTTCATGGGGAATCAACTTAAAAACATGAAATTACTTCAATTCATGCATATAAAAACATAAAGCAATCAATTGAATCAACATTGAAAAAAAATCATGGCAATTGAAGAAAACCCTAACTTGATTGAGGAATCTAGCTTTATAAAATTGGAGAATTTAGGAAACCTATGGAGGAAAGGAATCCATAGGTGAATAATATTATATCTTGGAGTTCAAAGCCCTTAAGCAATTTGGTGAATTGGAGGCTTGATCTTGAAATTCTAACTTGACTTCTTCTTCTTCTTCTTTTAGAGAGAGAAATATTTTAGAGGAGGAGCTTGATCTACTTTTGGAAATTTAAGAGAATGAATTGAGTTTGGATCATTACATAGGGCTTTGGGTAGAAGGCAAAACGGCGTAGTATTGAGTTAAAATAATTGAGGAAAAGAATCAAAACTTTCTGACTTAAAACTATTGAATTGGCATCAAGGAGGCCTACACGGCCCGTCTAACGGGTCGTGAAGAATTTCTCCCCAACAGGGCTACACTATTTCAGTACCCTCATCTTTGAATTAGGAAAACTCGGTGGCGTTGGAAAGAGGACTCAGAGATATTTAATTTGATAGGTTATGAGCTACCTAATTCATTTTGTTCTAACATATATGATCGTTTGAAGTTGACCCTAAACACTAAGTCTGATAAAACCCCTTCACTTACGACTTCATGGTTCGTGTGGGGCTTCACAGGCCGTTTTGACGTCCGTTGTCCTTAACTAGTGGCTAGTGGAGAACCTCTACTGACCTGACCCCCTTAACGACCACTTTAACGGCCCGTCACCATCTTCACGGCCTGTCTAGGAGTCCGTGGGAGGAACCTGGATGGGGCAGGTTTTGCCTTCTTGTTATGAGGACCATAATGGGCCCTGGTCCCTTTCACGGCCCGTCTAGGGCTCCGTGGAGGGTCTCATGGGCCAATTTGGGTTCTTGACAAGCCCGTTAGTCACATTCCTAGACTTTCTCGAATTTGAGGTGTTACAAAAGCAATAGCAAGAGATCACAATATTTAAAGCTTCATGTATAAAAGATTTTAACTTAAGGATGTACATAAAAATACAATAAAAACCTCTTTACTCTTTTTTGGGAGATTCTCTAACCGACAACCATCAATATGAGCCACGTGATGATACTACATCTCACCCACGCTAACAGAACTATCCTATACCTTACCGGGATAAAGGACACCTCAACTAAGTGGATCCATTAAAGCTCTACTCGAAAGCAATAAGGAGTCATTTAAAAAGTATGATCCTATACCCAAGTTGGCTACATGGTTTATGAGAAATGTGAGTTGTCTGAACTCATCTCCATATCGGTTCTCAATACTTCTCCCAATTAATATATATTCATGCTCAAATGTAAAAAAACATAATCTTTCTGAATTTTAGGTAATTGCTCAAAATATCCTCTTAAAAGAGGTAACTTCTCTAAAATAAATCAGAAGTCAACACTCGATTAGACATCAAAGTGTCTCTTTTCTCAATGTAAAAATGCTAAATTTGGAAATCAATAGTTCCTTTAAACTTTACTCAAAAATTCTTTTTAATATTTCCTCAAAACTCCTCTTTACTTTCTCAGAAAATCAATTTAAGATAATTATTTGGTTAAAAATATTCTTATAAAATAACTCCATGAATACTCAAATAATAGGGTTCATGGTGAAAAATAGACATGAAAAATCAACTAAAGAACCACAATGCATAATATATAACAACTCAAAAATTAGGAATAGCAACTCAGAATTCAACAACAAACTCATCTCAAGAATACTCAAATCCAAGAAAGAAACCCTAGATTACTCTTTTGCTGATAAAAAGTAGATGTAGGGCATGAGGAAGAACTCAGTCCATCACTATGATAGCCTTATATACCAGGAAGAACATTGTTCTTTGCAAAATCGATGAAATTCGAAGAACGTTAGAAAACCCTAGATTTTCTCCTATTGAATCCTTGCTCTAAGTCTTTGAAGTGTTAAAAAACATAAAATAATGTTTTAACATTGTTTTGACCCTTAATTAAGTGAAAAGGGTCGTGATTTAGGCTTATAAAGGGTGGGAAAAGACTGAACTACCCCTCTTTAAGAGCTAACAAAAACTATCCAAGGGACTATCTAGGGTTCGTGGTTTGAACCGCAGATCCCATGCATGGAATTTATATTGAATTTTTACGGCTCAACAATCGATTTATGGGTCCAAACGATGGCCCGTAGTAGTTCTTACGGCCTGTAGAATGTATCCGTAGGAATTGGGTACTAAATTTTGACTCTCCATAATTTTCTGACGACTTGACAGGACAGATCATCGTTCAACCTACCCCTTAGGTTGGATCCGTCGTTCACAGACTTAGAAAATTGTGATATGGCAGTCTTTATTAAAATGGTTATCATTTATACTCGAAATAATGAAAACTTGGTGGCGTTTTAAAGAGGACTCAAGGGCCTTCAATTTGATAGGTTATGGACCGCCTTATTCATTATGTTATGGGAGATATGATTTTTTGAAGTTGACCTAATAAGAATCTTATGCCAAAACTTAATCGCTAATAAAGCATTCAACTCAACTTTGTACTTTGTTGTTCTTGTGACCTTAAGTAATATCCAAATCCATTAGAACACCAAAGAAATGACCTTTACATATATGAGAAATTTAAGCATCACCCAATACAATTTTACATGCAAATAAAGAATGGTTGGGGCCTTAGCTTATAAATTTTTGAGGTGTTACAATATCTCCTCCTTGGGATCATTCGTCCTCGAATAATAATTAAACTGAGGATGGAAGGGAAATGAGTTACTCTTACAATCTTTCTGACTTTTGAACTTGCCTACTAACATAGGTGGAGCTAATTTATACTAAGATGTTGGAACTCCCTATAGCACATAAGTTGCGATCGATATGAGTTTGAACATAGTCACGCTCTATCTGAAGCTATTTGACATAAAACAAGGATATTTGGGCACAAAGTAAGAATAGGAATACTATGCCTTTAGTGATATGAGTGATAGCCTTTAAGCTTAGCAACATTGCTTAACTATGCTTTACTTTCTGATTACTACATTTCATTAGCTGCAACTCCTAGCTCTTATTAGAGTGTATGACTACTCTTATAAATGTCTAAGTCAAATCGCTCGCTCTTACTGTGTCCAAGCCTAATACTATAACCACTCCATGGACTCCTACTAACCAATCCTTCTATGAATTTCTCATTCTCTCATCATCTTCCAACTTAAATTTCACTCATTACTACCAAGAACCGACTAATTGCTCTCATTTAACTATTACTCATAGAAAAACCTCATCCTCTTCATACTCTACATTTATAACCTTAGATGAAATTAGAACACTACCACTACCACAATAAGAAGGATCATTGAAAGAGCTTAGGGCGAAAGATAATAAGTATGATTCATTCAAGATATCTGATATAAGAAAATGCATGACATAACATTATGTTGCTAGCCATTGACAGTAAATCATGAATTCGCAAGGCTGAGCATATTATGATATACGAGTGCTTATATGAATATGTTCATATCATGAGGCTGATATCCATAACTTTATGGAGTAAGATTGAGATCAATAGGCTAAAGTTTTGGCCCTCATTCTGTGAGCTAAGCATAGATGTAAATCTATTTGTAGTGTATGAGCATACGTCATGAACATAATATGATATTAGAGGCATCAACCGGATGTTGTAACGACTGAACTTTAAGGAATATGCTAGAGTATGAATGGATCAATTTATCACTTCAACTCTTTCTGAACACATCACTATCTGATTCTCAACACTTGACTTGGTTTCTCTTCTTATCATCTCTTCCTTAGGTCTGAAGCTGATACTTTAAAGCTATGGATCTATTCCATCATCTCTAAACTAGTCTATATTTTGTTTACTTACTCGGAAAATTCTAATCTTATGGCTACTGAACTCTCCATGTGAATGCACTAAGATTCCTTCTAAGTCTTTTTTCTCAGATGTTTCTCGTAACTTCTTTCGGCTTCTATAAAAAACTTTGTATAACTGTTACCCGCATTGACTTTTAAAGCCACTTAATATTACTATTAAGGGAAGATAATTCTTATATCAGTCTACTCCACATTAATAGCTTAAATATACTATCTAGGTACACATGAAAAATCATAAACTTTATTTACATCCCTACTTTATTCAAATAGGGCGAAACGTTGCGGTGACTCAAAAAATAATTAATTAAATCAATTTTAAAAGAATTTTAAGAATAAAAAGAGTTTTAAAGGAGTCGCCACCTAATTTTATGAAAAACTAGGAAACCAATTAAAAAATGTCTACGAAACCAATAGATTCTAGGTAAGGGGTTCAAGTTATTCCGAAGGAAAAGTGTTAGGCATCCTTCGAAATCCACAACTATGGGTCCCGGCTGAATTCATTTTTTCAAATTGAGGAGGAGATAAAAATAAATATACAAGTAAAACAAACATACAATATACACAAGTAATAAAATAAAACAATAATATAATAAACGGCCTAAGTTTGCATAACGTCAATATATACAAAATAATGCATAAAGAGTATAATTCAAACTTCATTCGAATAGCTTCAATAAGAAGAAACCCTGTGTACCTATAAAGACACTTAGTAAAAGTGTTAGTAATAAATAAATATGAATAAAAATAAATGAATCAAATGATAACTTAAAAATAAAAACCCGTCTTATTAACATGGGAGACCTTGGAAATCGACGGTAATTTCTTCATCGGCCAATTTTAACTTGTAATGTTCAATATTATTCCAACAAAGTAAAGCAATCCAAAATAATTAATTTTAACAATGATTAAGATGAACAAATTAGTGAAAATATACTACACAAAATCAACTTAAACAAAATGATTAAAACTGGAAAAACAACCAAATCGAGTAACAAAATAAATAAAATGTATTAAGATTAATATGAAACAAACAAATAATTAACAAATAAAACCCAACAAAATAAAATAATAATAAAAAGGAAACTCCAGCAACTCTTAAACACTAAACAAAAACAGTAAGAGAAAATTATCCAAATATATAATGCTAATAACACAATAAAATATAACGTAAATTAAAATAAACCACAAAAATTATAATCATGGGAAAATGAAGTCCACTAACAAAAACAAAACCGGCATAACAAATATAAAAGTAATATATATAACAATATAAAACAGAGGCAAAGTCACAATTGACAAAAACAAATAATAATAATATTATAAAAATTAAAACAGCCCCAACAATATGAAAATAATGTAATATTTAAGTATGAACATGAAAATAAAATATTGACTAAATACGGATTGTCGGAGTTACCGATTTTGAGGGAGAATCGGAGCTTGGAGCTCATCACAGACCTGAGGTTTCGTCGGAGCGGTTGTTTGTTGTGGTCTGGCAGCGAAAAGAGAGGGGAAGGAGGCTGTTGCAGGCGGTGGTCTCTGGTTGTTGCTATTGTTGGAAACGGCTGAAGCTTTGAGCTTCGCCGGAGTTATTTGGTCGGAGCATGGGGCTCGCAGCTTCGGAGTGGTCAAGGTTGAGACAAAACAGCTATAAAACAAGACAAAATCGTAAAGGGGAGAGGGGAAAGGGGTCTGGTGTTGTTTAGCTCCGGTTCATCGGAGCTTTGAGCTCCTCGCCGGAGCTACTGCTGAAAAAAATGGGAAAAATGAAAGGGGGTTTTGGAGGTGGTGAACTCATCGAGTTTCTGGTTGTCGGTGCGAGATCTAGTGTGTTTCAGATTTTTGTTTTTGTGTTGTTCGCGCTCAGTTTGGTGGTGTTCCTGTGAGATTTCACCGAAAAAATGGAGAAGAGTGAGATGGGGATTGTTTTGTTGTTGTTAAATGGTTGTTTCCGGTGGGTTTCGGCCGGAGTTAATAGAGGGTTTGGTGATTGTTTCAGGCAGTAGGTTGGTTGTTTTTTGGGTTATTAAGAGGAAGAAGAAGAATAGCTGGGTATTTGTGGTGGTGTTCGCTGGATGGCTAGAGGAGAAAGGGGAGGATGGAGGTTGCTGCCTTTCACCGAAAAAAATGGGAAATAATGGGGGCAAATCTCATCGGAGAAGACAAAAAGAGTAAAGGGGAGCTAGTTGTTGTGGTGGTGGAATGGAGCTTTGGTTGTTGGCCGGAGCTTCGATGAACTTGCCGGAGAAGGCAAAGAAGAATAACTACAAAATATTTGGAAAATTAAAAGTCTGAAAATTACACTCCCTAAATTCAATAATTATCCGCCACCCCCTTGATTTAATGACCAAACTATTCTTTAAATAGAAAATCGAAAACCACCTATAGTACAATACCACTATTTTAAAATCATGGGCTAAAACTACTAGTTTAATAAAATATTTGCGTATAAAATCTTATCCATATTTGAATGAATTCCTAGACTGTGTAAAATATCAAAATGAATATTAACAAATGTAACGAATAAAATGAATATTAAAAAAAATATAATGAACGTAACTAACGATATGTGAAAATACAATTTAGCAGAAATAACGATCTAATCAAAATGAACAAGTATTTGAATGTATTCAACCGGCTATGACAAAAAATAATGTAATTAAAATTAACTGATAAAAAATCCTAAAATTTTGATAAATAAGGATAAATATCGATAAACTTATTTAAAATTATATAAAAAAAAAAATTTAAACTATTGAATGAATAGAACTTAAAAGTTACGAACTTTGAAAATGTTAGGCCAAAATTGGGTGTCAACAAACTTCATTGGAACCTTATCTGGCTACATACGATCTCGGGTACACCTATTAATGCTCTTAATAATCTAATGACTTAGCCACACTTTGTTTCTCTCATCTAAGGGTCATTTTACCACACTTGCACCACTAAATTTATCAAAAAGTAACACCTTAATTCCTCACCTACTTCATGTCAGACCTACTAGATTAGATCTCAAAACTAACATCATCACCCTCATGTTGCCAACTGTTTTTAAGACACTCATCTCAAATTCATGCTTATTGTCAAGTACTACACACGAATATCAATACAATTGATAACATACTATACTAACTTATGACCACTAGATAAAGTAAAGAAACACTCGCTCACTAAGACCTCATGACAAGTAGTCAATCTTTATCTCTCAATCTACATACTTACAATTTACCGTCTCATTCCATTTCCCAACTTAAGTACTACTTACCCATTCACTACACATCACTGCCTAATTAGTTCTATAACCCTTTGAATACCATAAGGCTCTCTCTTCAAAATTATAAGTCTATAGTAGATCTTTCACCTCATGAATACTCCTACTATTTTATTTAACACCTATACTTGGTCGTTACTAACACATTGACATATCATCATAAACTCCTTTCTAGTTAAAGTATACTCTAATCCTAACTAGTAACTATTCATCTACCCTCTATCATAATCTCCATACAAAATTATTATTCCTTAGTCTACACATAAAAGAAAACTCCTCATTAATAACTCTGGGTACATGGCTCCAACAAAATGATTTGCCTCATCACTATCTTCCTTTCTTAGATTACTATAGCTCTTTATGCATTCTTCTAACTCTAGGAACTTTTACTGCTACTACTTATAACATCGTAACTCATATTATCTTTTCAGGTGAAAATACTACCCAAGCTCTAAAACACACTTCCTCATAAGAGTATCAAGTGAAACAAGGTTTAGAGAAGAGAGTGTGGGAGTACATCCTTCTTTTAGCTAGAGCGAAAGATTTAAATGAATAAGAGTGCATTCTTTCGAATCTCCACACTTAATATCACTCACGGGCTTCTTTTAAGCCCCTCTACAGTCTCATGACTTTCTGAAGACTTTTGCTAAGAGTAACTCATCAATAAGGATCTGGGCATTAGATTTCAACTACCTTGAGTATGAGGAATGGTCTAATGGATTTGAGAAATGCACAAGTTTGAATAAGTTCCTTATGACTCAGTTCTATTGAACAATTTAGAGTATGGAAGAAGGGAAACTTTTCTTAAATATCTTTAGTCCCTCATTTGTAATAGTGGAGCCCTCACAATCATAAATAAGATCTTACCGACACGGCTTCATAGAGACCTTAGGACACTTGAACTCTATGCTTTGATACCAAGTTTGTCAACAATAAATTTGAGAATCAATAGTTCCCTTAAACTTTACTAAAAAATTCTCTTTAAACTTTCCTCAAAACTCCTCTTTATTTTTTCAGAAAATCAATTTAAGAATATTATTCGTTTAAAAGATTCTAAAAAATAACTCCATGAATACTCAAATAATACGAATGAGAACTCAAAGAACTTTAATTTGAAAGGTCATGGACCACCTAATTCATTATGTTTTGGGAGGTATGATCATTTGTAGTTGACCCAAGTAGAATCATATGCCAGAACTTAATCGGCAATGAAGCTTTCAACTCAACTTTGTTCTAAGGGGTTCTTGTGGCCTTAAGTCATATCCAAATCTATTCTAACACAAAAGAAATGACCTTTACACATATGAGTAATTTAAGAATCACCTGATACGATTCTACATGCAAATAAAGAATAGTTCGGGCCTTAGCTTAGAATTTTTCGGGGTGTTACAAAATCCATCAATGCAGTTGCGTTCTATACTCCTGCAAGGTATAGGGTGGATGTGGCAACATGGGTAAGACGTTGTATCATCACGAGGCTCATAGTGATGGTTGTCGGTAAGAGAAACTCTCAGTAAAGTATGTATAGATATATATATTTCAGTTTAGTATTTACTTTTATTACATCCATACATAAGATCATTAAATTATTTTCATCTTAACTTATGCAATTATTCAGCTGAGTTACTTTCAGCCTTTTAGTTCTGTTATGTATTTTATCTCTCCCAGTTACATACTTGTACATTCAATATATTGATGTCATTCAACCTATATGTTTTCATGATGAAAATTCAGCTACATAGGATCTTCGACAAGGATTTAGTTGAGATCACATCATCTGTTTGTTAGCTTTTGGTGAGACCTCCTTGCTTTCGGAGGACTCCAGATTTATGATTTCTTAGTTGTAGTATTCTGAGGTATCGTGGGTCTTGTTCCGACACCTATATTTATATAGGAGAGGCTTCATAGATAGAATGTCTTGCGATATTCAGTTTCAGATATTTTAGTTAAATCTTTATATTTTAATACTCAGTATTTTCAGATATCTTTACAATTTAATAAGTAGTTTTTAAATAATTATTTAATTTTGATTCTTGTGTATGCTTGAATTAGTCTTCCACTTGTAGTCATCCATGATGAGTGTTCGCCTGCAGACCAACAATAGTTCTCAATTGCCGTTCACGTCAAGGATGTAGGCTCGGGTCGTGACATAACTACAAGTCAACCACAAAAAATCATAAAAAATTAAATTAGGCAAAGCATATACGTCCAGAGTATGCATCAAATAAAAAGTCTCAAAATCATATCACAGGCTGCCTCATGGCTCCCTGAGACGATTGTGGAACCCGCCTGAACTCATGAACATATGGAAAAAAGTAATGCTTGGAATTCAATTTGTGCACAACTAGAGTTCATCAATGTATGTAATGTGGATGTAGTGCAACCCGAAATCATTCTTCGGGCATACAATAGCATAAAATAAGACCATTACTCAGCTAACCGTAACAATCCGTATATTTAAAATAATTTTCTTTTCAAGTTTAAAACCTCATAAAATAGTATAATACCCCCGGAACCATATCTCTATAGTAAAATTTATATTTTTAAAAATAATATCTATTTTAAAATAAGATTCTAAGAAAATGATACAATTTCTCTTAAAATACCGAACTTTTCAAACCATGCTACTAACACAAAATGGACCTACAAGAGCTGATAAAATGACAAAAATCTAATACGACAACAATTTATCCATTTGTAGACTAACGATAACTCATTAATTATGAAAGCTTCTAAAAGGAGGAAAACTCAACCAATACTCTCTCGACCACTTCTAGAAATAGAGACGAAGAAGAGGAAGAGGAGGAAGAAGAAGAAGAAGAAGAAGAAGAACTATAAGAATAAGAATAAGAAGAAGGCGGAGGAGAAGGAGAAGGAGAAGAAGAATACGAGGAAGATTAAAAATAAAAAGAAGAAGAAAAATAAAAAGACAAAGAAGACGAGGAGGAGGAGAAGGAGGAGGAGGAAGAGGAAGAAGAATGTAGAAGAAGAAGGAGGAGAAGAAGAAAGATGCAGATAGAAGAAAGGAATCAGACTTGCATTTTGATTGCAATAAAGAAGGCCGAATAAACTTGTTTCATGTAAATTTTGTAAATTAAACTAAAAAGATGATAATTAAAGTGTAAGAGCTGACATTATGCATAATTTGTCATTTGTTAATTTATGTTTGGCCCAAATAAAAAAAAAAGGCCATAAATAATTTTTATTTAAAGATAAGTCTCATCTGTCAAATCAGTCACTTGATTGACGGACCAGATTAAGCTTAAACTTCTATAAAATGGTCCATTGTCCATCCATTAGGGTTGTTAAATATTCTCTACACTTTTTCATCACTGACGGCGGCTAGGGCAAAGAGGTAACTAATTTTTCAACTCCGCTTTCACTTAGTTCTTCTCATCAGGTATACCATCTATGAAGATTTCTATGTTAGATTAGTATGTTTAGGATCCTATTTTGTATATTTAATATATGTGATAGTATGAACTTTTGTGCTTGATGTTTATGTTTTTTTTTAAAAAAATCTAGGGCATTAAAGGAACACTAAAGAATATCCTTATGATATCTTTGTGGAGAAAAACTATGATGAATTTTTTTACATTGTTAATGCTATTCATTGAGGAAAAAATAATAATCGAATAAAGCCCTACAAGAACTCCTAAAAGAAAATTCATTATTTTAATGAATTTATAATAGTTGCACCATCAATCAATTATCACATAATGCTAATTTGGAAAAGAGCTAGCCATCAATATCATTCTCCAGCACAATTAATTAATGACATACGATCTAACTAATTTATCTTACTTACCCGCTTAGCCTATTAGTCAACGTGTTATTATTTTAAAAAAGTAAGTTTATAAATAAAAATTTATTTATATAGTTGTACATAATAATATTTATTTTACTTAATTTAGTTCCAAAATAACTTTTTTAGAAAATTAATTTTTTTCCAACCAAATTGATATTAAATTGAAGTTATTGATTTTTTTCTTCAATCACTTATAAGAGTGATTTAATTAAGTGTTGATGCATATACACATATTAAGTGTTAATTATGGTTAAATAATATTATGTATTTTATTTTAATTATTGATTCTTAAAATTAATTATTTAATTATGCGATATTATTCAAATAAATATTTACTAATCACTTTTAACTATTTTTTGACAAAATGAAATTCTTTTATAATGAATAATGAATTTATTTTTCATATTTAAGTTCTAAGTATGATTCATTTAGAATATATCAATCTACTTAAATATAAGTAGTAAATGTCAACTTTAGGTACAAACGTAAAAATTACAAACCAAATTATAAATGAATTTGATTCACTTTCTTCATTTCTCATGTCTTTAATAAAGGTTAAACTATGGCGGAAGATCTTGATCAGAACCGAAAGATAATGTCATTGAAGCGTGAAAGACATTTTTTATTGAGGAAAGTTGATATGTTAGAAGCGATTCACAAGGTTGCATTAGAAGCCAAGGAAATGGAAATTGAGGTCCTAAAACAGAAGCTTGACCAACTAGACAGCACTGTAATGTTTTACAAAGGTGTATTTGATGCAACAGAAAGGGAAGTTACAGACCTAAACAAGAAGCTTCAGGAACAAGACAACAGGCAGTGGAAAATGAAAATGGGTTTACTGTATGCTGTGAAGAGTGAGTTGGCAAAGATTCAAATTAAAGAGTTGCAAAATAAAGTCTCTGAAATGGAGAATAAATTGAAGATTCAAGACAATGCAATTTCTCAAAAGCTTATTAATGAGAACATACAAGTTGGTCAATCTTCTAGTGCAAACACAGATTGATATGTGTATTGTATTATGTTATTACTTCTACAGAAATTTTGGTGACAGTTATTTTTCTCTGAATAGAGCTTTTTTATTGAACTTATTTAATAGATGTGTAATTGCATTTTTATTGAATTAAAGTCATTCGAAAAAAGAAAAAAATGTGTAAACATAAACATACAAGGTAAGTAATTGAAATCCATCAACTACAGGTCTTATAATTTCCTTTTCACATATTTGAATGAGAAAATGTTTGACGTTTGTCCATTACAATCTTTATAAGTATTGTAAAAGTGTTTTCAAAAATAAATTTGCTTAAGCCTTTTGTGTTACTTCTAATCAAGAAGTATTTTCAAGAAATTATTTTAGAGAATCATTTTTCTAATATTTTTTTAATACATAATCTATGTTGCCCGGATAAATAATATAAATATTTTTTACGTATTTAAGTTATGCAAATCTTTATTTGTTATATATTTTACAATCATCAAAGGAAAGTGTAGTGCATGAAATCTCTCATTGTATTCGAAATTCGAGAATAAACCAAACAAAGGTCTATTTTATGTAGCCTTATAGTCCCTAAATTATTTTGTACTAAAATAATTCTTATAGATCATATATTTGTCTAGATATATTTGAAACATGGTAAAAAAAATTATATTTATTAGGTTAAGGATGGTATATCTATATGGATATACTCAAACATCTACATATAAAAAGTTACAACAAGCTAAGTTAGCATTTGACCATAGATTTGATAAGATTTTTAAAATCTAACCTTTAAATATTTTTAAATTCTCAAGAAACTTTAAATATTCTTACCAAGTAAAATGCACGTCAAACATCACTGTCACGATCCAAAATCAAACCATAATGGCACCTACCATAAACCCTTACTAGGCAAGTCAGAACCCAACTACAAGTAATAAATTAAATAATCTAAAAATAAAAGAAGGTGGAAGAAAATTAGAAAAGGAGTGGGGCCATAGTATAGATATATACATAATGGTACTAAGTATACAGAAATAGCTCAAAAGTTACCAAAAAAGACATAAATATTTTCAAGAACAAACCTCGACCTGGTGTCATTGGTACAAGAGAATCTAAGTACATAAAGAAATTATGTACAATAGTTTTGTCTAATCAAAATATAAAATACAGAGACAGTACAAAAAAGGAAAAGCAGTAAACTCCAGATGGAAAGAGCTTACGACGATCAAACAACGACGGCCTCAAGAGGTCTAGAATCAATGGGTGTCACGACCTAAAAATAAACGTGATGGATGTCACAATCAAAAAATGGTTGTGATGGCGCTCCTCTTATCCCACAAAGAAAAGTCAGCCTAAAACCCAAATATTACAATAAAATGCGAAAGTAAAAAAAAGTTTAACAATAAATAAAACATGGATAAAAAAGTCCCAAAACCTGTTTGTCACGGCATAAGTCTATAATGTATTACAATAGCTTTGAAAGAAAATAATCAAGTCTCAATGACATTGTCTCTAAAGTAGAACAAGATCATAAATAGGAGTAAGAGTTTCGCTGGAAAGGAAAACAACCGCCTCACAATACTCCATAGAAAGCCTCATACAGGATGGGAAGATGGAGTATCAGGAAGGTTCAGGCTCGTAACCTAGACAAATGTAGTATTAAGGGGTCAGTATCAAACAATACGGTACTCAACAAACAAACTGATAAACATAAATTCAAGTAATATATAATACGAGTACTCTTAACACTCCAACTTAACATCCACAAATACAACTTACATAAAATCAGGCAAACCTAACATTGCACAATTTAAATAACTTATAGCTCAATGACAGCACTCTGACAATTTTAGATCAACAATACACAAGATAAATATCATCAATCACAAGTTCCACAGAAAAGCAGTCACAAGTTCACCATGATAAAGATATGCAATACAATGAGAAGCAATGTCAAGTATGGTATTGCATGCCTAACCTAGTGATACACACCCTCTGCCGCTTAGTCCGGGACTCATATGGACATATATGTCCATGCATCTGTCATGATGTGCAACATGGCTCTGGATAATAGAATCCCTTATGGTGAATGACACATCCCTCGAATTGTAATTTTCAATTGTAACATTCCAGTTGTAACACCCCAAAATTTCTAAGTTAAGACCCAAATCATTCTTCAATTGTGAATAAGGTCGTATCGGGTGATTTTTAAATTGCCCATATGTGTAAAGGTCAATTCTTCAGTGTGTGAATGAATTTGGACATTAATTAAGGTAAATAGAATCTCCTAACAAAAAATTGAGTTGAAAGTTTCCTTACCGATTAAGTTTTAATGTAAGATTCTACTTGGATCAACTTTAAACGACCATATCTCTTAGAATATAAAGAGTTACATGGCCCATAACCTCTCAAATTAAATGTATTTGAATCCTCTTTCCAACGCCACCAATTCTGCAACAATCCAAGTTTTGAGTAAAAAGTTATAACCATTTTAGTAACCTGATATAGTGCAGTGACGAATTCGCCGATGGGAAAACATTAAAAATGGTCGTTTTTTTCTTTTTACCTCTAAGAAAATCCTACACGAATTTCTTGACTAATTAAAGACCCTAAGCAATCAGATT
The DNA here is from genome assembly GCA_029582245.1 of Solanum etuberosum. NCBI lineage: Eukaryota > Viridiplantae > Streptophyta > Magnoliopsida > Solanales > Solanaceae > Solanum > Solanum etuberosum. The sequence continues at coordinate 24,266 of JAJONR010007903.1, forward strand.
TTCATCTCTTAATCCATCATTCTCTTCTCTCTCAAACCCTAAGGCAAAACCCTAAGGAAAAATCAAAGTAGAAGACTTCATTCAAGATTCTTTCAATCTTTTTCAAGATTCTTCTTCAAGGTAAGTCTTTCTCCAAGAATTTCATTCTTTCAAACTCAAATTCCTCCATACAATTATGAATCACTAATGAAAATTATAATTCCTTTCCATAGAGATTTCAAGAAACTAATTCAAGAATCTCAAGGAACGTTTTCTTGATTGTTTACCTTCAAGTTGGGGTTTCAAGGCTTCTAATCAAGTTCTTCTTCAAGATTCTTCAACATTATTCCAGAACCTTGTTCTTCCAGGTATGTAAGGCTATCATAGTGTTGGACTAGTTCGTCCTCACGCCCTACATCTACTTTCAAATCAGTAAAAGAGAAATCTAGGATTCTACCCCTAGATTTGAGT
>JAJONR010007904.1:0-28201 GCA_029582245.1 Solanum etuberosum
CTCTGTGTATTTAGAAATACAATGGTAACTCAGTTTGCATGCAAGGATACAATTTAAACTCTGTTTGTATGTGAAAATACAAGCAATCTCTATGTATATAAGAATACAAAATATAACTGTGGGAGTTTCTCTAACCGACAACCATCACTTAAGAGTTATGTGATGATACAACATTTTGCCTCACGTTGCCAGGGTCGTCCTATACCTTGCCGGGGGTATAGAACCTAACTATTAAGTGGATCCGCTAGTCTATGCTAAAAAAAAATTGAGGAATCATCTAAAAAGTATGACCCTTTTCTACCCATGATGGCTACATGGTTTATGGGGGCTGTGAGTTGTCTGAACTCTCCCCCATATCGGTACTCAATACTACTCCCAAAATATAACTAGCTCATATATTTAAAAATATAAATCTTTCTGTGATTTGAGATAATTGCTCAAAACTAGCCCAAACGCTCTCTTGGAAATCAGTGTTTCCTCTCTTGATTAAATGTGAAAACATTTACTCTTTACGGAAAACTAGCTCAAAGGCTCTTTTGGAAATCAGTGTTTCCTTGCTTGATTAAATGTGAAAACATTTACTCTTTGAGAATACATAGTCCCCATATAATATGTTGAAGAAATAAACTTCACTCTTTACTCTTTACGCAACTCAAATATCAAGTATTAAAACAAGTTTAAAGTATTTGCAAAAGACTTTTGAAAGGACTCTAAGAACTCTCTAGACTTGGCTCTTAACTTTCCTTGAATTTGAAATTTATGGATTCAAGGTTGTGATTTGTGATAGGAAAGATCTCGTGACGTTTAGGAGTGTTTTTAGATAGTTAAACAAGAGAAACAATCAAGAAATCACTGTCTGAAAGCAAGTACGCGACACAGAGATGCATTTAAATATTTGTTAGCGAAATAAATTTTGAGGCAGAAGGGTCCGCGATGTGGAGAAAAAAATTCCAATCCTAAGGAACAGGTCCGCGACGCGGACCTGGTACCCAGATTTGCTCGACTTTTTCCTTCTTCATTTTCTAACCCCAATTCGCCTAAGTTTATTTTTTTTTCAATTCTTCTTTAGATTCAGATATCCAGTACATGTACACAAGAATCTATTCATAAACGACTCTAAAATCGACACGATTTCCTCAAGAACTCAACAATCCCAACTTAATTCAAGAACAAAAGCCAACATTCAAGAACATAATTCAAAATCATCAACTTTCTAGAACGAATATCGCTAAACCAAACATGATTGATGCGTGGGTGAACGAACTCAACACTATGAAAGTCTCACATACCTCTTTAGGGATCAACCATTGGTGAAACGATTTAGATTCCACAAGAAATCTCTAAGAACGTCTTGCCTTTTCTCCTCTTTTCTCTTCTCTCAAAGCCCTAGCGTGATTCTTAATTGCGTAAACTGAACTAACTCAGTTTAGACCCCAAATAATTTACTAAAAACGGATTTATTTAATTGGATAATGTAAAGACCAAAATACCCTTCTAAAATCCGGGTGACTTTCCTTATTCAGACAGCCCGACTTCAAACGGGCATATTTCCCTCATACGAACTTCAAAACTAGAAAACTCGGTGGCGTTGGAAAGATAATTCAAAGACCTTTCATTTGATATCTAGTAGCCCACATAACTCATCCTGTACTAGGATTTATGATCGTTTGAAGTTGACCCAAACCTCATACTTAACATAACTTGCCAAATTTCAGATTTTCATTCTTTCCAAAAATGGTTCTTTCTAATTTTTAGCTCTTTCAAATAGCGGGGTGTTACAAATACGTTAAATTAGGAAATATAACTACTATTCGAATAAATGCTAGTAAAATATTTTTGAATTAAAATTCCCTGGCACCGGCGCCAAAATTTGATACGTCCAAACTTACACTTCAATTAAGAAGTATAAACGGTCAATGTCAATTTATAGAACTCAACGTGAGTTGATGTCGATCCCACAGAGAATTTACTTACAGAAATAGTTTCACTATCTCTTTTATTCAACTGTTGTTATTATTTCCTAAAGAGAGTAATTGCGAAATGTAAAATTCGTTTGGTTGTGAGGTTCAGGTAACCAATATTATTATAATACTCAGATTAACACAATTAACAAAATGCTAACTTCAAGGTTGTGATGATTAATGAATGAAATCAGGGTTGTTTTTCCCATAACGTTACATCTAGTGTCGCTTCATGAACAAGTTTCAGGTAATTTATTCTTTGCGAATTATAGGCGAGTTAGGTGTATCTAACACTTATCAGTCTTGTTAGATGACTTTCCACTAAAATCCTCTCGGTCTTAGAGTGTTATTCGATTTTACCCTCGCATAGTTTAGTGTCAAAGTTCTCTTCTATCGAACTCAAACTTTCACTCCAATTCAAGAGTTTAACTCAAATAGATACAGGCAAGTTCTAAAGCGTGCACTCATTAGAAAGAATGAATAACGAAAGTTAAGTTAAGTTCTGCAAATATGAATCACATTCTACTCGTTTAATGAATCTAAACTTAGATTTTAGTCATAGTTCCCACAACCCTAGTTGTGGTGTTTAGCCACTCATGCTTTCAACTGAATAAGAAAAAATACTTAATGAATGCATTAAAAGAAATCACTTACAAAGATTTGTGAATTCAAAGAACACTTGATATTCAGAAAAGCAAAATAAGACTTCAAATCTCGATTAATGTTAATCGATGAAAACACAAGTCGAGAATAATAGGAAAGTCATCGCTCCTTTCAGAAATGACGAGATAAAAAAAATATTAAACCTAATTAATTCAAATAGTCTGTTTAAAAAGAGTCCTACTCGAAGTAGGACTGAAATGTCAGGACATCTCACGGACATCTAGACGGTTCGTTAACTGCACCACAGCCCGTCAAGGGTCCCGTGGTCTTTACTTGGCCAACATTCAACTTGGTTCCTTAATGCCCTCCTGCTGGATCATGTTCATGGACATCATTATCGATCGTGAAAGGGAACACGGCCCGTCAAGGGTGTCGTGGTCTTTACTTGGCCAACCTTCAACTTGATTCCTCAATGCTTGTACACTGGAATTCCTTCATGGTCAGCAGCACGACCCGCCATGAGGACCACGGCCCGTCTGGGTGTCCGTGGTCTTTACTTGGGAAAAATTTAACATGGCTCCTTAGAGCATATTCACTGGATCTACTTCACGAGCTACCTCACGATCCCTGAGAGGGACCATGAACCATCAAGGGCGTCGTGGTCTTTACTTGAACTTTGGTTCGAAACCTCAAAATTTTCATGCTCACTGCTTCATCACCACGAGCATTATGACGACCCGTCATGACGGCCACGGCTCATACTGGGCTCCGTGGTGTTTCCTTCAGTACATTTATTTTATGCTTCTTCTTCAACTTTTCCACACAAGTGTGAACCTGTCTACACATTCAACAAACACATCAAATCTTGCAAAAATACACTCGATTCTAGTATTAATCCTTAATTTTGAGCATCAAATGTGCCAAGATTTCATGGCACATCAACACTCTTGTAGGGTTTCATGATAAGGTCCCTCTAGATCTTGTACAAAAACATTTTTTTACGACGAAGCACTACTAGGCGAAATTGCATGAGAAAACAACTTGGTAAATTTCTTTCGATAAGAAATAAAGGAAAGCCTGTGAAAGTTGTAAATGCATAGTTAAGAGTCTAAGTGTGAGATTGTTAGGGTATATGTACTGTTAATCATGTGTTTAGAAATAGTATTCTAACACTTTTCAAGATTAAATATCTAAGTGGAAGATTGTTAGGGTATATAATATTAATCATGCATTTAGATATAAGTACATTATAACAATTGTGATGGTTAAAAGTCTAAGTGGAAGATTGTTGGGATATATACTATTAACCATACGTTTAGATATAGTATTTATTTTAGAATATTTATTTATTCAGTTTTAATAGATCATATATTCGTTTATGGTGTCTGTTTACTTATATGGTAGTTGATTTAGTGTATAGAGTTTTAGCTTATACACAGAGGATTAAATCATCGGTTCTTATAAGTATAAAGTTTTTTGTTCACAATCTAGGATGGAAATTAGACATGTCATCGGTACGATTGTAGCACAAGATCATATATAATTTATCTCGATTATGGAAACGGTATAGTTCCAACTTCTTATGCTAGTACATTTTGTATGTGTTGAACGGGATCGAGTAGAGATAGTTGTTTTAGACTAACTGACAAAAGCATATTCTCTAAACTATTAAATGTACTTATATTATTAATCTTGATATAACTATTATGATCTGTATATATTAATTATCGTTTTGATTTATTAAAAGGTGAGATTCTGAGATGGGTCAATATGCCTGATAGATTGGATGATAATAATATATATTTGTGAAATAATAAGTTATTTGATGGAATCCATGTCTCGTTATAGAGATTTATTGATATGCCTTTTTGAGAAACTTATAAGTTTTCATTGTGTCAAAACTTGTAAGTGGATTTATGAATCCGACACATGAAATACGTTAAGTAGTGCTCTAATGTAATTAATCATTGAATTTAAATTCATCAATAATTTAATTTATTGATTAGTATCTGTAATCTTAACATGGGGAATTACATAAGTGTTTAATGGCGAATTTCGAAATATAAATAGAGGAGTGCAATTACGAATTTCTGGTGGAATGATTTGTAATTTATTATGGTAAGAATAATTCAAATTAATTATTTGGAATTATTTCCATAATAGGAAGCATCAGTAATTAATTATGTGGTCCCTACAGTGCCATATTAAACTAGAACTCAGAATCCTATTGCTATGGGAAAAAGAAGAATAATGTGGGTTTTTCTGGTTTTCCAGAAAAACTAGGTTTTCTAGTTCTTTTTGGATTAGGAAGAAATCTCTATAAATAGGGATTCTCCTAACCTAAAAAAAAAGAATCAGTTTTCTATTCCATACTTGTCCACCCAAGTATTGAGAGAGTTCGGATGTGAACTTGGGATCACTGTAGAAGACCATAACCGTTGTCTAACTTGTGGATTCGCTTGAATGTATCTGCTCACGCTTCAAGAGGTAATTCTTTAATTAAATTCAGCAAGTTTATGTGTTCTAGTTGTATTATATGTGTTCTAGCATAAACCATATGGTTATCTATTATTCATGTAAGCAGTAAGATTCTGGTATACTTCCGCTGTGCATATAGTTTTCCAACAGTATATTATGCCAGACAACCGATGGGCATAAACAATTCACCAAAAACTGATGACATTGGAAACAACAACTAAAAGAAATAAATGAGTAGAAGATTGAAAGAGAGAGGAGTATATTGAAGATCAATCTAGAAGCAGTCCATTTCAGAAGGAGAGTAAGCGAAATACTTGTATAAAATGGAGATTAAAGAGAACAATAAAAACTGTGAGGGAAGAAGAGTAGAAGAAAGAAAGAATAATCAAGAAATTCATGAGTCGATGACAGATACAAAATAGATTAAGTGAAGAATAGGGATGAAAATTATATTTTTAATGACTATTACTCAGGAAGTCTGTATAGTTGTACAAGTAATGTAATTGACCGTAGTAGTTATCTAATTGATCCAAGGTTGGTTAGCATTTTCAATGATCTTTATTCCTCTTATGAGCAAGGCCTTTCCGTGCAAGATAAATTTTAGAGTAGTTGATTATAAAAATTTGATGAAAAACTACCAACAAAATTCCCAGAGGCTAACAAGTTGAACTTTAGTTTTTGGTTTACTCATCAGTGGTATTCTCCCCTGTTTACTATTGTCTTACATCTTACAATATGCCTTAAGTCGACTCAACTGAAAATTATAGTCGACTCAATAATAATTTGTTTAGCAAGCAGTCTTATTACTTAAAAAGACACATACCAAACAATAGGAGAGTTTGAGTGACAACACTCCTCGACTAGAGGTATTCATGATCTGTTAATGTTTTGTGTGTGCGATAAAATTCCTTTATCTTATGATTTAGTATATAGATAAGAAACATATATCATATTCAACACTTGAAGCATCTTCCAGTAGCTATATTTTTTTTTATCTAATTTGAAGAAAGATTTGCTTATTCTAAACAACTTGGTCAATAGGAAACAAGAAGCAGATTAGAAACAGGAAACACATTTTGACAATATATATATATATATATATATATATATATAAATCACAGGGAATAAATAAATTTGACATGAGTAGCTAATCCCAGAAGTAATAAAATAAAACATAAAATTGAACTGAAACTAGATGGTAATACATCTTTTGAGCTCATCTAAGATTGCAATAATGTTGGGGAGATGGTTAGCATCAACTATTCCTGCGAGTGTCTCATGGACAAAGGCTAATGATGGTTTGAAGGGATAGATGACAGCAGGAACTCCATAGCGTATGTCGCTATAATCTGCAACTTTTTTTATTGTATTCATATCAAAATCATATTCATACAGATATCCAACACCAACTAGGAATAGGACCTCTTTACCATCAATGTAGATTGCAAGACTAGCATAAGTGTGTGGCTCCAAAGCAGGGGAAACTCTCCATTTTCTGCTTTCAAAATAATAAACAGCAATGATTTTCCATTTGTGGTAGGTATGAATGAATGTAAGCTGTCCTTGCACCATAACTAACTTTCGATCGGAACAGTAGCAGATCCTCACATTTGGATTTGGCTTATGACGAATACGGATGAACTTGGAAGGGTTAAGAATTGTACCATCTTCTCTCTTTGCATCAAAAACAAGAATAACTCCATCAAGTATGACAATGCAAGAGGGAACCGTGCTCAGGTTTTTTAATAATCCTTTTAGCCCTTGTGAGTTGAAATTCATGCCACAAGCCAGATGACTCAAGTATATGAATTTTATATTTTGGTTTTCGTTGATCCAGTATCTCAAGGGTTACCAATTTATATTGATCTGAAGTAGGGTAATCAACAAATAATTGTGCATGACCAATTACCTTACGACGATAATGGTTAGGGTATGGTATGAATTGATGAGCCCCAGTTATAGGATTGAAAACACAGAATAGCCCAAGTCGAGAAAAGACAAGTAGAAGCAGACCCTTGGATTCAGCCACAATCTTAAATCCAAAGGGTTTAGTATGAAATGGGCCATCGATGGTTGGGATACTAAGGTTTTTGAAGTAGTTTTGCAAGCCACTGGTTACACCATCTACTTTATAAGCCAAAACTAGTGTTGACAGCTTTTGATGTTGGAACAAAGCTTTACAAAATTTAGGATCAGGGATCCAACGATTAAAATTCTTGCTTATAACTTTACAATGAATAGCAAGTTTCAAAGGCAGGTGGGAGATGATCTCCGTAACTAAATCATCATTCATATTCATACTCATTGATTCGAGCCGTTTCATCTTCCCAAACGCAAACAAAATACTCCCGACTTCACCTAAAACGTGATTCCGCTTTCTCACTAATTAATTCGGGTTATATTTATAAATAAATATATACTAGTAAACTCATGTTATTACCATTTGGGAAAAAAGATTTTATATAACCTTCAATTTTGGGATTTATAACAAATATACTCCCCTCTCTTTGGAAAATTAATAATCAAAGAGTTTTTTTTTATTTAACACTTCCAAATCTATTAAAATTTCACTTTGTATAAAGTTTTGTTGAACGAATTTTTTCACTTAAATTAACAAAATTATGTAGGTTATTTTCCTTAGAAGCATACTTAAAATAGAAAAAATAATAATTAACAAACACTCTTCTTCAATGCCAAATCAGTGGATAAAGTTATCAGCATTCAAGCCTTCTTGTTGCTTTACTTTTTTTAAAAAATAAAAATTAAAGACTTCTTTTTGCTTACTTGAAATCTGTTGGGCATTTTTCTTTTAAATTTAATTTGTATCTTCTTTGCTATTTAGAGTTTTCTTTTATAATCGCCAATCTAAGTTCATATTTAAGTATTTTTGTGGTAAGCACTCTTTGTGTGATTGAAATTTCTGTAAAAGAAATAGTGTGTACACAATACAATTCTTGAACTTGTTGATAACATTCAATTTCATTTTGAACGCAGTGCACCCATGAGGCTATGCATATGAAGTGCGTGAATTACAAACGCCAAGTAGTTGAGGTTATTGGTAGTGGTGGATCCAAGATTTAAAGATTGTAATTTGTGGGTGCTCCGATCCTTTCGCTACAAATCACAAAATATAAGTACACAAATTTAACACTTGTAATAAAAAAGACAACAATCACATTTAATTATGATAGCGGAAAAAAATATCAACAGAAAAACTATAATAAAAATTATTTTGGATAAAACATAAAGGAAGAAGGAAAAGGTTTTTTGATAAAATTTTATTTAGGAAAAGCTAGCAAAAGGGCAGTTTGTGAAAGGGAAAAATAACAATCAGCATAGAGAAATTTTTTTTTGAAATAAATAAGTAGAAAGAGGAGGAGTTGGATTTTGAACTAAAAATAATGTCCCTAGAGGGAATTGAATCATGACAGTTTTCGAATCATGGCAAAATAGAAGTAAACGATCTTGGGCACCCATTTATAACCACCCCACCAACCAATTCATTTGTTATCTGGGTGCTCGCCTTTAACTTTTATAATATTTTTCTTAATTTCTATATAAATATATATAGTTTGATACGAAGAGCTCCCTAAAAGTATCATGTGGATCCGTTCATGGTTATCGTCATTCAAAGTTTTTTCGTTTACATGAAACCTATCAACACTTTTCTTTTCAATTTTATTAGTCTCTTTTTGTACTATTATTTTTCTTTTAACCTACTGCTGACAGAAGTTTATCGACAATGTAAGTCCACTTCTTTAATCTTTTACTCATCATCATCGTCATCATTTATTATTAAGTCATCCGCGACCCATTAAAGTTGTCCGCATAATTCGTTTAAACACCTCAACTAAGACTTGTACCTATTGAACGCCTATGCCCCTTAAAATTGATACCTATTTGATATTTTTTTTATAATCAGCAAAAATATGAGATCTGTGTACTACACTCGCTGTGACATGGTAAATTGATGAATTAAATGATGACATGTGGCATTTGGTTCTAGAAATTTATTTAAAAAATGAAATTCTAAAAAATAACTATTTTAGTCTATTCAGCTAACTAAGAAAATAAAAAGAATTTTCTAAAAAACCCACCCACCCACCCCACGACAACCCCTCCTTTTTCTCTCCAGTTGATCCAAATCGTAACATCCCCAACTCTCCAACAGGACAATCCCTCCCTCAATTGATTTTTCAACTGTAATCTGAAAGTGCAAGAGGGGGGTGAATTGTTATTTTTTTCATTTTTCTTTATTAGTAGTTGACTTGACAAGTTCCTTAGTCGAATATTGTTTGCAGTGAAGTATAATGAAAGCTGAAAAGTGCGTAAAGTAAACTTGACACAAAATATTTTAGACTGGTTGGGATCCAAAATGATCTTACGTCCAGTCCCCTTGGGTTGCAAGGGTGTTCTCTTCTAGACTTTGTAACCTTTGATGTGAGTACAGAGATGAGTGTAGTTTCACTGTTTACACTCAGTTTGTTTTCACTCTTTTATTTAGATACAAAGCCTTAACAACAATATTTATCTCTTCTCTTTTATTTTTATTTACACAGTAGAACTAGGTAATACAATGCTTGTTAAAAGTAAAGTAGAGAATGTGAGATGATTTAGACTCGTTGTACACTTTTTCCACTGCCAGTCGAGTTCTCTTTTATAATGTTTGAGACTTGAACCTTTTCTATGCAGAGATGGCAACCCAAGAGATTTGATCCTTGGAAAAGATGGCAAGGGATCCTTATTTTCCAAGAATAAAGTTTAAGGCGAATCTTCAGTTTCCTTTTAGCTTAGCCTTGATTCATTTGTGATCTCAGCTTCCTTGATTGAATTCCAATTGAGATGTAGACATTAAGATATTCCTTCCTTGATTGTCTTTGTCATGTACTGATTCTTGATTTCATTATAGACTTTATATTTCTTCTTTCTTGATTTATGCTTCTGAGAATCTTCATTGTGGTTGTTCCTTGATTCACAAGCTTTGATTGATGATCTTCAATTTTTCCGTTAATCCGATTGATTTGAGTCTTCTCTGGGGGATCTTACTTTTCATGATTTCTGGAATACTTTTATTCCATGTCAATTCTTGATTCTTTCCTTTTTGATGTCGTGTTTGACCTGCAAAAATTAGTTGTTTATCATTAAAACTTTGCGCTAACAATCTCCCTATTTTTTATGATGACAATATATAGTAGAGATACTTCCCTATTTGTATAGTCGACACATGGAGCCGATGTCTGATTTGCTCCCCATGAATGTTGTGAGGTGTGGTCGACTGGTGGAGCTGAGTTTCTAACTTTCTCCCCTGAAGATATGCGGGTATTTTCTTTGTTATGTGAACGCTTCGCCTTAAAGTATAAAGACTTATACTAAGCCAGCTTACTTATAGCCATTATGAATGTTTGAAGCAATATCATTAAGAGATAAAGACATAGCATGATCAACAGAGAGAAAATTAGATAATAAGCAAGCACTAGATAATATTTCTCCCCCTTTGGCATTAGCAAAAAGGAAAGAATATAAAGTTCAGCGAAAACAACAAAAGAACCACACAGACTTAAGATGAGCAACACAACCCATTAAACAGCACAGTAGCAAATAAAAGCAAAGGCATCAGAGGGTTAACGAGGACGCAAGAAATAGGTCAGAGTGTTGACAGTAGCAATGGACATTTCTTCAAATCTGGAGGATAGAGAGGTGGAGATATCCTTTGAGCCAGCTTGAACCTTGATTGCAATTTTGATGGCTTCTTTCACGATTCGGTCAAGTCTTAGGCGAATTCGGGACACATCAGCACCTGTTTCCTTAGAGACATCCTTCACATTGTCAATTTTAAAGTGAGCAGCAAGTAGGAGGTCCTTCAGGGAGTCCACCTGTTCGCCCATGGCAGTCAGATTGGTCATGAGATCACTTACATGAGTGATAGTTATGGACACAGCATCTAGCTTGGCATTCATCTCAGCAAGAATTTCTAGAGCATCGTTGAGTTTTGCAGAAGAAACAGAGATGAAGGAAGACGGTTTAAACCTCACATTCTTAGCAGCCATATCTTCTGAATCGTTCTTGAGAGTCCATGAAGAGACGGAATGAGTCAAACCCATGCTAAGAAAAGCGCGAGAGTTGTAGCTCTACCTGATAAAGACAGGAGAGAAATCTCCAAGGCACATGAAATGGGATTCAAAAATATGAGTTATAAGCATGCCAAAAGGGAGACTAGAAGGGTCAGATATGATATCATTCATTGAAGAGAGAATGAAGGACGAAAGAAGCACTTTAACACAAGAAATAAGACAGTATGTGAACAGGGTGTCATGCTGAGTGAGCGTAGAATGGGAACCAGCCCTAGAGAGAAGGGTGGTAGTAACGATGTGTTCAATCAAAAGGGTTTCAAACGGTAGATATTTAGGGCCCAGATGAGAAGGAATAGGCAAAGAGGGGTCATGAACTAGTTCATGCTTGGCTTGGTCGAAAGAGACATCACAATCAGAGGGCCAACAGTTCTTAGAAGGAGCCATAATCTCAAAGCAAGATATACCAAACATAGAATTAATGTTTTTGCAGTCAATAAATATACGCTTCCCCAAAACTAAATATTTGATTTCTCCTGCCTTAGGAGAGCGAAGATTAGCATAAAACAAGCGAATGAGAGGTTCATAAACAACCATGGACACAGCGAAGATATTTGCCCAACTCTGAAACTCAAAAAGATTTTTGATAGGGCAATCTAGAGCGGAAAGTATATTAAGGTCAACAACCCTACCATGCACTAGGGTTTTGTATTTCAGAGAGTGAAAAAGTGATTCATGAGACACGCTCCAAAAGTCCACCTTTTGATCGAGGGAACTATCAAAATTGAACTTGAATTTATATTTAGAGGAGCCACAATCAAAGGAGTCATCAGGAAGCTTACCTAGAGAGGAAGCAACAGAGGCAGGAGGAATAAGATCATCAGAACATTCAAAATCGATAAAGATAGAGGACGAAGCCTTGCCTTTGTTCTTGTTGCAAAAACTCTTACGAGTAGCAGTAGAGGACGAATAAGAGGTTTTTGCCATTTTAGAAAAAGAAAGATAGATGAAAAGGGAGAGAAGAAGAATAGTCAAGAAGGAGAGATATAGGCAAAGGGAGAGAGGAAGATGAAGAGACTTTGACATGACTAATGAGAGAGCCAAAGAGACGACAGTTTTAATGAGAAAGTGTAACAGAGGAGGGCGCAAATAAATAGACGAAACTGAAGGAAAGTAATGGACAAAAGGAAAACCCAATATATGAGGCATCATAAAATATATGGAAAGAAAAGAAAACAATTGATACAAGCAATAACTTCAGCAATTTAAGGGATTTTCAACAATATTTAACGATTTACGAAGAGTACAAAATCTTTTTTTCAAAAAGAGGTTTATTAAAAATATCGGATTGTTGAAAATCAGTGCTAAGAAATGAAATTTTAATTTCTCCGTTTAAAACATGATCTCAGATAAAATGATGTTTGATATCAATATGTTTAGCCCGAGAATGATGCATAGAGTTTTTTGAAAGACATATAGCACTAGAATTATCACATATAATTTTAATATGTTTAAAGGATAGATTATATTCCCTCAATTGATGGACCATCCACAAAATTTGAGCACAACATTGAAAAATAGCAATATACTCAGCCTCTGCAGTAGAGAGAGATACGAAACCCTATTTTTTTCTATTCAAGGAAATCAAAGATTATCCTAGGATTTGACATGTACTACTGGTGCTTTTCCTGTCATCTTTGTCACCTGCATAGTCAGTGATAGAAAATCCTTCGAGAATTTTTTCTCTCTCTCTTGGGCACCATTATAACACCTCGGATCTCAAATTGAAGAAAATCCTAGTTTTTAGAAAATTGGTGCCAGTACCAACAGAACCACCCACGGACCGTAGGTAGAACCACGGACCGTAGGTGGGGCTCCATTGCTAAGGTAAAAATTTTTATGGTCTCTGATCCCACCCACGGTCGACCAATACGGTCTGTGGTTGGACCTACGGACCGTAGGTCTGACCGTAGGTGAGGGTCAGCAGCCAATTGGAGGAAAATGGTTGTTGGGTCAACTTCAAACGGTCATATCTTTTAGCACAAAATGAATTAGGTGGCTCATGACCTATCAAATTAAAGATAATTGAATCCTCTTTCCAACGCCACGAGTTTGCTAAAATCCAAGCTCGGAGTAAAAAGTTATGCTTATTTTAGTGAAGCCCTGTCGGGCAGAGCACGAACGACGACCCCAAACGACGGTTGGTAGTTCAAACGACGGCTCGTCAGTCATGTAGTAGATGACACTCGTCAGTTTTAAGTCAGGGTTATTTTGGTCCTTTTTCCTATGCATTAAGCACTTAAACTATGTCGTTTGATGCCTATACTACGTTGTTTTACTCAGTCTAAGCCTAATAACCTAGTCAGACATACCCAGAACCCTCATTCTTCAAAAATCACCCGAATTAAATCAAAATGAAGAGGAAAGTCGACCAGCCCTCTCAAAAACACGCAGGAGGTTTTTCTTCAAGTTCAGCCTTAAAATCCAAAGGATTTCTCCATTGCTTTCATCACCAGGTATGTGGGATTTCACTAGTGGGTTCCTTTCATCCACTAGGTCCCTAGAATTCATTCAGTTCCTTGATTCTACATAGCTTGTTTAGACCTAGGGTTTGTAAAATGTTGGGAATTTATTGTGATTTCAGCTGCTATATAATCCATAGTCTAAATAACAGGTTTTCTTGGAAACGTTGCTTAATTCCTTGTATGAAACTCAGAGCCCTAGTTTGTATAAATTCTCTTATTTCATGAATTATACCTGCTAGGTCAGTTAAACAGATAATCATGCTCCAGATTTTGCATGTCACATTATCAGTACATAAATGTTGCATTCTCAGATTGTGTCAGTATTTTGAGCTATTCAGTATTTCAGTTACATTTGTGTCATATACATATTCAGTTGGGAGTAGACTTAGCACCGAGTTGGACTAGGGTTCAGCGTATCCTCATAGTCCCAGAACTACGTGCCCCCGTAGGATTATAAGTCCCCTCTGTTGGGCATCAATATTAGTAATCACGCCAGTAATGCCTTTATACCCCTGGCAAGGTATATTGGGTCCTCTCGATGGGGCGTATACATTGGACTCCACGTTTAGCTCACGTGGTTTATGTCGGTTAATAGTAGCTCCCACAGTCAGACTCTTAGTGCATTTGACCAGGTTTTCAGTATATACATCAGCATTCAGTTTAACATGTTATTTTCATGATCAGTACTTGGTCATTGCATCCAGCTTAGCTTTTCAGTTATGTTTCAGTATTTACATTCTTGCTTAGTTATGCTTTGTTCAGCTTATATATATTTGTTCAACTTAGTATCTATATCCTGCATGCTCAGTACATTCCAAGTACTAACGCATACTCTGCGCTACATCCTTTTATGATGTAGGTTCAGGTACTCAGCATCTAGATCACGCTTAGATCGATTCTCGGTCCGTATTTAGCAGCTTCAGTGGTGAGTCCTCATATTCTGGGGACAATAGACATGCTTTCATTTTAGTCTCTGCTTTTAATTTTCAGTTTTGTTAGGGTTAGCTTTGGGGAATGTCCCAGCAACTCAACTCAGTTAGAGGCTGTTCAGACCTATTATTAGATTCAGCTTGAGTTGTTAAGTTTGTCTTTCAGTTATCACTAAACTCTTAGTATGTTTTATATATTCAGACTAGTTGGGTTTCTCCCCACTTTCAGTTATCTATTGTTTTAGCTTCCGCATAGTACATGTCTTATTTAGTTATTCTCAGTATGCTTTATATATGCCAGACACAGGTTTAACTTAAGGCCACTCGTGATCCTAGATCCCATATTACGTTAGTTCATTATTATGGTGGGAAGTAGCCTTAATCGACATAGAGACCATGTGAGCTATAACATGATCCCCCAGTGTCTCCCACACCGAAAAGGGTTCTCCTACTTGCCAAGGTAAGGACCATGAGCTTCTAGCTTATGTGGATCCACTAGCTAATGTCTATCTAGACAATCATCCTATGTGGGTACATAGGTAAGGGATAAGGAGATTGCTTCTAGAAACCCGACCTCTACTAACGGGAGAGCTTGCATCTTAATATCCTCTCGGTGCTAAGCATAAATCCCACATAATAGTCATTTCTTACTTGTTCGTATTATCCATGGAAGGGCACGTCATCTTTCCAATCAAATCTAGGTCATAAGTGATCCATGGAAAGGTATCATTCAATAACCAATCCAAGCTAGTGTAACACCTCGGAATCTAGTAGTCTAAGAAAAGGGCTAAGTGTCAAGTCAAGAGCTAGAGAATTGAGCCTTGGCACCCTCCATGAAGGCCCACATAGACCGTAAAGGGCACCACGGCCCGTGGTGGTGCCCGTGGACCCTTAACAGTGGGTGACCAAATGGTGCTTACCTCCCACGAGCATCATGACGCCCTGTGAAGGGCACCACGACTCGTGGTGGTGCCCGTGAAGGGCTAGGAAGTGTGCACGTTTAGGCAGCCTCCTCCCACGAGCCACTTCACAGCTTGTGAAGGCCTAGAAGGCTCGTGGATGTGGGCGTGTAAGGTGAGGGGTTTAAGTGGTGGTTTGCCAAGCCACTGGTCTAGGACCACAGCTAGCACCACGGCTCGTGAGAGCCACCACGGCTCGTGGAGCCTGGCGTGAAGTGGCTCAGTCCACTGAAAGTTTAGGGGCATTTGGGTCGTTTCTTATTTTAATCAAATTAACACTATGTCGTTTTACCCAAGCCTAGGACTCCTATATAAGTGATTTTACCCCAAAGCTCACCCATTCAAGTCATTATTCTCAAAACCCAAAAGAAATCCAAAGTTCTTTCTCTCAAAATATTTCTCTCTCTAGAACTTGAAGAAGAAGAAAGAGTTCAAGCTAGGGTGAGGGTCAAGTCTCTATTGCTCAAGCAATTGTGGGCTTTGATAGTAAGGTATGATACCTTTTCATCCATGGAATCCTTTCATCCAATGAGTCCCCAAGATTCCCCAATTGAAAAGTAGAAATTCCCTAATATAAGTTAGGGTTTTCTTTTAATGTTGTGGGTCTTGATGAATGTTGATCCAAATGATTGGGTTATGATTGTTTATGCACGAATTGAAAGGATTACATATTTTTAGGATGAATTTACATGTACCCATGCTTAACCCATGTTTCTAAGGTGAAATTGATGTACATGAGTTTTAATCCATGAAAGGAGAAATTATGGATTTAGATGTATTCTTATAGGATAAATAAGGTACATTAAGAATTACTTTGAGATTGAAGCATATGTGATTATTATGATATGAATTGCTTTGAGAGTGAAGCATATATGATAATTATGAGATGTAGTGCTTTGAGAGTAAAGCTTATATTATGAATTGATGATTTAGATGTGATTGTTGTGGAAGGGATTTACCCACAGGAATTGCTTAAGTATGAATTTGAAAGGTTTTCTCACATTGAATGATTCTAGGTTGAAAGGATTGCTCACCTAAAATGAATCTAGACTAAAGACTAAGAAAGTGATGAGGCTAGAGGAGATTACCCTTGACCTCTAAATGAGAAGGATATGAGGCGATTACTCTTATTCCTTTATGTTGAACAAGAGGCGACTCCTCACGTTCCTATAATGATGATTGAACATGGAGGCGATTACCCATGTTCCTTATATAATGACATGGAGGCGAATACCCGTGTCATATGATGTGGGCATGGAGGCGAGTACCCATGACCCCTTATTGAAAGATATGGAGGCGAGTACCCGTGTCTTATTATGAAGGACATGGAGGCGAGTACCCATGATTCCTTATAAAATGACATGGAGGCGAGTACCTATGTTATATGATGATAGACATGGAGGTGAGTACCCATGATCCTTTATGTAAGGCAAGAGGAGACTACCCATGAGCCTTTATAGGAACGCAACAGGTGATTCCTCATGTCTATAAAAGATAAGCTAAATATGTTATGATAGGTGATGAGATTGGTTGATTTCTTAAGGTTTCATTCTATGATAAGTAAGACTAGTGGAGGATTACCCATGTCTTGGCTAAGTATGAATTGAGGTTACTTCAAGAAGTATTCCTTACATCTTGAAATGATATATTATGTGCATTGATTATGCTTTATGACTTATGTTGTCTAACTCTTATGTTTATGTTGATGTTTATGCAAGCTATCATATTTAGTACATTCTTGTACTAATGCATACTCTTGCCTACATTTCTTATCCAAATTAGTGTCCGACATTCCCGACTCTCATCCCCGTGGCTAGGATCTCTAGTAGAGGCAAGGGTAAAAATTGGCGAGTCCTCGTAGCATTCGAGGATTTAGCCACCATTTCCTTATGTTCTTTTGATTTTAAGTTTTGAACGTTGTTGTATGGGCTGTGTCCCATGAATCTTTTGTATTAGATGTTTTTGAGGCAATTGTATGAGACTTCCCCTTCGTTTTATAAAACTTTGATGTTGTTGAAAATGTTTTAAATTTGACCCATTTCTATTATCTTGACTATGAAAGCTAAGTGGCTTATATGAGGCCTCTCATGGTCTTGTATGCCATCTTACGTCTAGGGTATACCCCTGGGTCGTGATAGCTAGGTTTCATTAGGATAGCTCCTTATCTTTGATTCATTTAGATGAGAAGACCTTTCAACCTTAGAATCCTTACTATGTGAGAAAAACATTTCACAATCATACTTTCATGTGTTTATGAGAAATCCTTTCAACAACATCATCATTGATACTTCAATATCAAAGCATCTTTAAAACATTTGCATAATTTTTATAAGAACATGCATAATTCCATAATTCACCTTTCAATGTTCAAAACCCTTTTTCAATCATCAACATCTAGAAAACATGGGTTAGACACGGGTTCATGGAAATTCATCATAAATCTATGCAATTCTATTAATTCATGCTTGATTTCATAAAACTCTTCTCTCATAATGTAAGACCCACATTACATGCTCATAACTTGGAAAACATGGAGATTACATGGGTTCATGGGGAATCATTATAAAATCATGAGATTTACTCAATTTATGCATGAAAGATCATAGATCAATCAATTAAATCAATAATTACAGGAACCCATAATATAGAAGAAAACCCTAACTCAATTGGGGATTTCTAACTTTGAAAATAGGAGAATTTGGGAACTCCATGAATGGAAGGAATCCATGAATGAAAACTATCATACCTCAATGCCAATTGCTTAACTTCAATGGAGGAATTGGACAAATGACTTGCAAACCCTAGCTTGGATCCTTCTTCTTCAAGTTTTCTAGAGAGAGAAATATTTGGGAGGAAGACTTGTTCTTCTTTTGTAAATTTGAGAGAATGATTTTCAATTGGGAAATTTTAGAGTTAAAACACTTATATAGGGGTTTTGGTGAAGGGTAAAACGACATAGTATTAGGCTAGACTAATTAGGAAAAGACCCAACTACCCCTAGGAAATAACTGTCGCCATTAACGAAGGGTTAGACCGACGGTCCGTCCTGCACGTCTGTCATTCGGCATCAAAAAGTGGAAATAAAGGCCATGATCCACGGACCTCAATCCACTGACCGTGGACCCAACGACGGGCCGTTGGTCCAGGCCGGGGTTTGTGGTCCTCTGAACCTATTGGGTGGCCAAATCCACGAACCAGACCCACGGTCCGTGGCTCAGTCTACGAGCCGTGGATGGCCTCCGTCGGATGGAACCTAGAAACTTCTGAAAACTGCTATTATGCCCTTTCTCGAATCCGAGGTGTTACATTATCTCCTCCTTGGGATCATTCGTCCTCGAATAAGATTCAAGACATGACATGAAGAAAAAGACTCTAAACTAGAAACCCATGATGCATGCAACTTCATCTAAATGCACACAACCAAGGAGGAACCTCGACTCCAAGCTAGAACATATTCAAAACATCATAAGGAAGATAGGAACTAGACCTAGCAGCCCAACATGAATGCAATCACATAAATGCACATATCTGAGGAGGAATCATCAACTCCAACCTAAAGCATGTTCAAACATCATATCATGAAGTGTATAAGCAACTCATACTCAAATGAACATAAACACGTAGAAATCAATCAAATTGACTCATTTTCTCAAAACTTAAACTTTTTTCATGAACATGCATAAACGATGAAATCATGGAAATATCTAAGACACGTGACACCAAAAGAGTACACCATGTGGAACTCGTTATCTCAAGCTAGAGTAGGGGTAGAAGGAAAAATATGAGGATATCGGGACATCATATCGGCCTCAGCCTCTCAAGTAGCACTCTCAAGTAGCACCCTCAACTAACTGATTCCTCCACAACACTTTCACGGAATCGACTTTTTTATTCCTCAACCTCTTGACTTGCTGGTCTAAAATTTCAACTGGAACTTCTTCATAGGAAAGATTCTCCTTAACCCCCAAACCTTCTAAGGGAACTATAGATGTCGGATCACCAATAAATTTCTTCAACATAGAGACTCACCAACACTGCATCTAGTGGTCCCCATATGGCTGCGAATGCATTTTGCCCCTTCTTTGTTGTTTCAGTGTCTGCAGAAAAATTCATAAGTGTTGTTGCATATGAGGTGTAGACCTCTCTGGTTAGGTGGCGTGCGTACTCTCCTGGCATATTGTTCATCCATTCTAACTAATGTATGTTAAAGAGCCTATAGATTTCCGAGAACTCCTGGATATCTGCCACTGCCACTCTGGACTCGGGTATAATAGGTCGCCCGCCAAAACCTTCAGCCCTGGACACTATGGCATGCTCAAATAATTCCTCTGATTTGGGAATTGTCCACATTCGGCAAAAGCAGTTAATTATTTGTTGCCTTACTACTAGGTCAGACTCTCGCTGGTGAACATATTGCACCATCGGTTCCCCGGATCTATCTTCAGCATCATCCTCCTGGGCCTCATCATCTGCCTCTGCACCCTCCTCTGGTTGAGGATCGTTAGTCGCTGGCTGGGACTCATCCTTAGATCCTTGTTCGCTCTCAGACTCACTCCTTCCCCTCTCAAAATCAGTTCTTTCCTCGTCATACCAGGAAGGAGTGTGCTGCAGAGTAGTCCTAGATGTTCGGGATATAGTAACTCGGGGAGAATGATCTTCTATCTCTGTGTTTATCCTGACTTCGGAGCTACTTGATTCCTCCTCATTTGGACTTTGAGCTGGAGAAGGAGATGGTGAGATGTACGGTTGTGCGGTCTTACGCCTTGGTCCCATTGTACCTGTGAAAGCAGTAGGTTAATAATTACATCTATTAAATGACGCACTAACGAGTACTCAGACTTCCCATGTGTAACTATACGTGACGCCTTTCCTTAAGAATGCAGTCACCTAATCTATCATTGGGAAGGGCCACACAATAAATAAACATTAAAAAGCTAAAATGAATAAAAGATAGAAAATATGTTTTTTTTTTTAACGGAGTGATATACGGTCCATGGTGGGTACCACGACTTGTTTTAGGCCTCGTGAACGTGAAACAGTGCAGACCTATTCAATGGTGGAAGTTCACGGAAGACCTCACAGTCTGTTGTGGGTAACACAATACGTTTTGGTCCTCGTGATCTTTGACCAGTGTCTATGGTGTCTTTCAGGTGTTGTTCATGATGGGTATCGTGGCTCGTGCAACGTTGCACGGTCCGTGAGACCTCTCGTGTACTTACACTTGGATAGAATCTCAGTTAATTTCTCCCTTACACTCACTTTTGCCAAATTTCGTTGGTTATCAACACACGACAACAATTTCGAAGGCCTTTTCATACATGGATGCAATCAATGTACCCAACTCAATAAAATCTTCTTATCCATATCACAATCTAGCAAGCAGTTATATTCATTTCAGTCATACCCACAATCGAATAACCCCAATATTTTTTATTTCAATTCATTTTGCTCGAATTCAACAAGCACACACAACCAACCAAGTATTTTGAGAGCAATTACACATACACATCCATTATTCGTACTAAATCCATCAGAAAGCACAAATACCCACACCAAAAACCAAGGAAAGCAACACTTTCATTTCATACCCACAACATGTAGAACCCCAAAAATCGAACATCAATTCAAAATATCTAAAATATGAACAAGAATTAGTAAATTCGCACTTGATTATAGATAAGATCAAACTTATATCAAGTGGGAAAAGGAAATTACTTCAAAATTTGCTCAAATTTTCACACACAATTGAGAAGATGAACTTGAATCTAGTGTTTCCTTGCAATGTACACTTAGGGTTTGGGTTTTCTTTGATTTGGAGTTATTGATGATCAAAAACCATTTTATACTCTCAAAGGGACGTTACAAATGAGAAGAAAGGGAAAGAACCCAAATTTTGGTGCTATGGTTGCTTTTGAAACAATTAATTTTGGGTTTTCGGTCGGGTCGGGTTCGTCAATGGTGACTTACCCGTAACGGGCCGTGAAGTGGCTCGTGAAGAGCACCACGGCCCGTCCTGTGACTCGTGAAAGCCTTCCAGACTTCAACTTTTCTCCAACTTTCCCAAATCTTTCCTACACACATGTACACACTGTGACACTATAAGAAATAATGAACTACTACAAAAATGTAAAATTCCTATTACAATTACATTCTTGGTTGCCTCCCAAGTAGCGCATAATTTAACGTCACGGCGCGACACAAGTTTCTTGATTACTCAGACTTCATCAAGCTAGAACTCATCAACTATCTTTACCTCCTCCGGGACTCCCAAGTATGCTTTGACTCGCTGGCCATTTCCTTTGAACCTCTCACCTTTTGCATTCTCGAGTTCAATAGCACCCGACTAAAATACATGAGTCACTTTGAAAGGTCCAACCACTTGGATCTCAGTTTACCAGGAAACAAGCGTAATCTTGAGTTGAAAAGTAGCACCAAGTCACAATGACTTAAGTTTTGTTTCTCAATATGCCTATCGTGATAAAACTTCATCATTTCCTTGTACAACGCAGATTGCTCATAAGCTCTCAAATGAAATACATCCATTTCATTGATTTGGTCTAGTCGCATGTTCGTTGCTTCACTCCAACTCAAGTTTAACTTCTTTAGTGCCCAAAGTGCCTTATGCTCCAACTCTACTGGCAAATGACATGCCTTTCCAAACACTAACTGATATGGTGACATACCAATGGGTGTTTTGAAAGTTGTCTGATATGCCCACAGAGCATCATCTAACTTCCTCGCCCAATCTGTTCTATTGGCATTCTCTATCTTTGCCAATCTTGATTTGATTTCCCTGTTTGACACTTCTACTTGACCACTTATTTGCGGATGATAAGGTGTCGCCACTTTGTACTGTTTCACCCCATATTTGGCAAAGAGTGTGCTGAATACTTTATTACAGAAGTGCGATCCTCCATCACTAATAATGGCTATAGGTGTGCCAAATCTTGAAAAGATGTTCTTCAAGAAACATGCAACACTTTTACCATTATTTTCTTGCAAGGCTACAGCCTCAACCCACTTAAAAACATAATTCACTGCCACCAATATATACTTCTGCCAATAGGAGCTTACAAATTGTCCCATGAAATCAATCCCCCAAACGTCAAACAATAATAGGTGTCATTGGTAGCTCATGACGACGAGAGATAGCTCCTTGCCATTGACACACATCATTGCCTTTAATCAAGTCGAATGAATCCTGATGGATTGTAGGCCAGTAATATCCACTTTGGCACACCTTGTGGGAAGTGTGTGCACCCTCATGGTGACCACTTACCGGAGAGGAGTGACAGGTTTCTAAGATACTATGTATTTTAGCTTCAGGTACACATCGCCTGATGATGTTATCAGCACACACTCTGTATAAATAAGGTTCATCCCAGAAATAATTACCTACATCATGTAGAAATTTCTTCCTTTGTTGAAATGTCAACCCTTCAGGTATCAACTCACTGATAAGATAATTAGCAAAGTCAGCAAACCAAGGAATGAGATCAAGAGTAGCAGCTAATACCTGCTCATTTGGGAATGAGTCATCAATGTCTAACTCAACTTTTTTCTTCTTCTCTGCATCCAACCTGGACAGGTGATCAGCCACCTGATTCTCACAACTCCTTCTATCTTTGACTTCAAAGTTGAACTTTTGAAGTAAAACACCCATCTTATCAATCCCAGCTTTGCATGTTTCTTCACCATTAAGTACCACAGTGTTGTATGGTCAGTGTGAATCACCACTCTAGTACCTAGCAAATATGATCTGAACTTCTCAAAGGCATACACTACTGCAGGCAATTCCTGCTCAGTGACAGTGTAATTTCATTGCGCTCCATTCAGAGCCTTGCTAGCATAGTAGATCGAGTGAAAGATCTTATTTCGCTTTTGCCCTAACACAACTCTCAAGGCAGTACCACTCGCATCACATATTACCTAAAATGGCTCTGCCCAATCTGTACCAATGATCAGTAGGGCTAAGATTAGTTTTGCTTTCAGGCACTTAAAAGCTCTTGTGCATGCTTCATCAAAAATGAACTTCACCTCTTTCTCTAGCAACTTACACAAAGGGTGTGCACTTTTTGATAAATCTTTGATGAAGCGCCGATAGAACCATGCATGACCCAGAAAACTCTGAATCCCTTTCATAGAGATAGGTAGAGACAGTTTTTCGATCACCTCAATATTTGCTTTGTCTACCTCCAACCCTTTTTGTGACACCTTATGGTCTAGGATTATGCCTTCCTTGACCATGAGGTGGAACTTCTCCCAATTTAGCACTGAGTTAGCCTTATCACATCTCTATAGTGCCCTGCTAAGATTTAACAAAATGTCATCAAAAGTGTCACCTACCACTGTCACGATCCAGGGGTACCCCCTAGATGTAACATGGCGTATAGGACCCCAAAAGACCCCCATACAAGCCACTTAACATTCATAACTTAAGAAATAAAACAATAGAAGTAAGACAATAGTCCAAGTCCAATATTTTTATAAAAGCAAAGCAGAAGTCTAAACAAGTTGTCTCAATAGCCATCTAATATAATAGAAAAAAATTGGGCCTAGCCCATACATCATGTCCAAAAATGAAATACAAGAAAGAAACTGAAACAATAAAAATCACCATCGAAGCATGAGGACTCACCAAAGCTCGGGAACCTCGAGATCAACCACTAGCCACAAAATTGAGAAACCCGACTGTCGGACCCTACATTTGGGAAAATGTAGGCAAGAGTATGCGTTAGTACAAAACAAGTACCAAGTATGATAGCTATGCATAAAACATTTAAATCATGCTAAAAGAGGACATTTCATGACATGCAATTGACCAAGCTAAAACATGATATAAAAGGGTTAGAAAACATAAGTCATAAAACATGGTCAATGCAAGCTAACATCATTAAAGCCTTTGAACACATATGAGATACTTCTTGAGGTAATATTAGTTCATTATTAATGTGGGGGATTAGCCTTAACTGACATAGGGACCATGTGAGCTATAACATGATCCCCCGGTGTCTCCCACACCGAAATGGGTTTTCCTACTTGCCAAGGTAAGGATCATACTTCTAGCTTAGGTGGATCCACTAGCTAATGTCTATCTAGAAAATCATCCTTTGGAGGTACATAGGTAAGGGATAAGGAGATTGCTTATAGAAACCCGGCCTCTACTAACGAAAGAGCTTCCATCTCAATATCCTCTCGGTGCTATGCATAAATCCCATGAAATAGTCATTTCTTACTTGTTCTTATTATCCATGGAAAGGAACATCATCTTGCCAATCCAAGCTAAGTCATCATACATGGAAAGGTATCATTCATAACCAATCCAAGCTAGGTTTTATTAGGATAGCTCTTAATCTTTGATTCAATTAGGTGAGAAGACCTTTCAACCTTAGAACCCTTATTATGTGAGAAAACCTTTCACATCTTGCTTTCATGTGTTTATGAGAATATCTTTTCAACAACACAACAACAACATCATCATTGATACTTTACTCTCAAAGCATCCTTAAAATATTTGCATAGATTTCATAGGAAAATGCATAAGTCCATAATTTACCTTTCAAGGTAAAAACTCACTTTCAATCATCAACCTTTAACAAAACTTTTATATTTTACAAAAACATTCTCTATATTAGTTGTTTGCGCTATATTACATAAATTTTTATGTGAACACAAAGGAAGTGATGGAATATGAAAGTGATGATATGGTTGTTGATAAAAATGATGAATAATTGGCTCAGGATAACAAAGTCATGTGCTTTGTCTACTTCACGATGTATGGAATGATGCTTGTTGCACTCACTCAGAACTACCACATTGCTCTAGTGTCATGGACACTACTTGTTATTTGCTGCAACAAAGATCAAACTAACTTGTTTCAGAAGTCATGAATTTTGTTACATCGATGTTTCTATTTTGCTATGTAATACAAACTTATGGTTATTTTTGATAGTTTTTAAAACTTATGGGTATAAATCATATTTCTAAAAAAAGTGAAATATGTTTCTTAAATACTATGACCAAACACATGGTGAAATTTCACCTAAATCATCACCCAAATAATATTTGCCAAAAATATTTAGAAATTTATGACCAAACGCTAGCTTAATATTTTCTATTTTATAGACTCACATATTAATATATTTGTACATAGATATGTTGTCATTTAAAGAAGCCCAATTTATGATCTAATAAAGTATTAAAGTAAATATCTATTAATATGGGATCAATTTAATATACTTATTATCTAACACCTAGAAATTAGAAGTTGAGTTTGGAAAAAGGAAAGTGCATTTTGGCTATGGAGTAGTGGCATACGAGTCCAACATACGGACCATAGGAAGTCCAACGGGCAGTAAGAAGGATGTCGTAGGATTGAGTTAAGTTTTGGAAAGTGTCAAGTCTCTAATGGTTGACCTACGAATGGACATGATGAACTTTTGGGTGTTCTACAGATCATATAAGGGACCCGTAGAAGTGATCCAAACATAGAGAAATTTTGGACTCTACAGAAAGGGTCTATGGGTTGTAGAGTGGTAGACGAACCGTAGAAGCAACTTACATGGTTGGCCCAGTATTATAGGTCCCAGTAAGTGACTCTAAAATTGACGGGGATGATCAGCAGAAAGTCTTACAGGCCATAGATCAAAACTGCATGAGTCATTCGGTAATTTTTAGTAGGGGTATTTTAATCTTTTCCTACCCATTTACTCTCTAACTACGTCGTTTTGGCCCTATAACTACCCCTATATCCATTTTTGCCCTTCCAAATACTACCCATTCCTTCCTATTCACTCAAACTCTAAAAATTCCTCAAGTCTTCTTCTCCAAATTCTCTCAAGGTGGAATTTAGGGTTTCAAGCCTCAAGGTGTCATTCTCCTTGTATTATTAGAGATTTTATCATCAAGGTGTGTGGGAATTCACAAATAGATCCCTTTCATCCATTTTGTCCAAAAGAATCTCAATCTCCTAAATTGATTTCCCCCAATTCCATTAGGATTTTATGCAAATCTACATGGGTTCTATTAACTATGATTCAATTTTTTATATTCAATATTATTATGTATGATGTCACGACCCAAGCCTACACCCTAGATGTGGCCGGCACTCAAGAACCATTGTTGGTCCCCAAGGAAACCCTCATCCTGGCTGACTACAAGTAGAAGACTAACTCAAGCATACATAAGCATTACATTGAAAGAAACGTTTAAAAATAGTTTACTGAATCTCAAAATGGAACTGAATATACTGAGTATGAAATATAAGTTTTAAATAAAACATCTGAACTGAAAGACTCTCCAAAACAGTCTATCTATGAAGCCTCTACTATTAATGAAGGATGTCGGGACAAGACCCACGACACCTCAAAATTACTAACTGGAAAGTAATAATGAAGTCCTCTGAAATACAAGGAGTCTCACCAAAGCTAACAAGAGTGTAGAGTGATCTCAACGAAGCGCCTGTTGATAATCATGAACACCTATATCTGCATCATAAAAGGATGCAGGTCGAATGACATCAGTACATGGAATGTACGAGTATGCAATATAACTGAGTAAACAAATAACTGAACTGAATGGTTAAAAGCAACTCAACTGAATCAATCCATGAACATGAAGTGAAAACCATTTAAGCTTTACAATAAAATATACAATGAAATCAACATGAAAATAATATACTTTACTTGTGGGGAGTTTCTCTAACCGACAACCATTACCATGAGCCTAGCAATGATACAACGTTTCGCCTCACATTGCCAGGGCCATCCTATACTTTTCCGGGGTATAGGATGATATCGTGACTATGGATCCATCTAATTGGCCTTCTCAGAGGCAGTGATGAGTCGCATGAAGAATCAATTTTATCCTATCCTACGCTGGCTACGTAGTTCTATGGGACTTTCGAATCATAAAAGACTCTAACCCACCTCGATGTTCGATAATACTCCTAAAATAATTAATATAACTTTGTGCTCAATTCACCCATTACAAAGAATGGACTTCTTACTTTACTTGAAATACTTTTCAAAACATGAGACGTGTTTACCTTCTTGAAAACATACACTTGTGAATTTATCTTTCAAGTCCAATAATTAACATAGGTACATATGTATATGTATATATATGAATAAAATAACATTAGAAACTCTTAAGTCTTTATGAAATAGATCCTTTAAAAAATTTCTCAAAACTCATTTTTACTTTCTCAAAAACTCAGTTTAAAACTCAAGTGTTGGCTTTGAAAAAGCTTATCAAGATTTATAACTCAAAATAGGGTTCATGTTCAATTATAGACATGAAAAAATCAATTCAAGGATCTCAATAACAATATAGAAACTCAATAATTAGGAATAGAATTTTTAAAAGAAACATGAACTCAAGAACTCAAAATCAACTTATCTCAAGAATACTCAAATCTAGGAAAAGAATCCTAGATTACTCTTTTACTGATCTGAAAATAGATGTAGGGCATGAGGATGAACTAGTCCAACACTATGATAGCCTTACATACCTTAAAGTACAAGTTTCTTGAAGAATCTTAAAGAAGAACTTGATTAGAAGCCTTGAAACCCTAGCTTGAAGGAGAAAAATCAAGAAAACCTTTCTTGAGATTCTTGAATTAGTTTCTTGAAATCTCTATGGCCAAGAATTATGATTTTCATTAGTGATTCATAATTG
>JAJONR010007905.1:0-16508 GCA_029582245.1 Solanum etuberosum
TTTGAGTAATAATCTCAAACCACAGAAAGAGGAAATGTTTTCTTTAAAACATAATGAGCTAAGTATATTTTGGGAGTAGTATTGAGCACCGATATGGGAGAGCGTTCATACAACTCACAGCCCCCATAAACCATGTAGCCAACGCGGGTAGAAAAGGGTCATACTTTTTAGATGATTCCTTTATTTCTTTTTAGCATAGACTAGTGGATCCACTTAGTTAGTAGGTTATATACCCCAGCAAAGTATAAGACAGTTCTGGCAGCGTGGGCTAGACGTTGTACCATCACATAGCTCATAGTGGTGGTTGTCGGTTAGAGAATCTCCCAACAGTTTTATTTTGTATTTTTGCATACAAACAGAGTTTATATTGTATTTTCTAATACATTGAGTTGTTATCTACTGTTTTAAAGCTTTTCTTTATACTGCATTATTTCTATTGCTTTATATTGAAATGAGATTGAGTTGAGTTGAGATGAGGTAAGTATTTCTTCAGTTCCAGTTCAAGCTTATGTATTGTTTTAGATTTCCCCTCACATACTCGTACATTCCATGTACTGACGCCATTTGGCCTGCATCTTTTATGATGTAGATACAGGTAACCAGGATCAGCATCTAGCGATTCGTTGATCCAGTTGAGCTTCAGAGTTGTTGGTGAGCCTCCTTACTTCCGGAGGATCCCTTTTATTTGCTTTATCATTCTAGTTTTATTAAGATTTCGTGGGTCTTGTCCCGACGTCCATCTCAGTTAGTAGAGGCTTCATGATAGATAGACAATAGTTCATGAGTCTTTTCCATTTTCAGTTTTTAATTTTTAAAGACTTGAGTTGCCTCTTTGGCTAGTTGAATGTTTATTTCTAAAAATATTCTAAGTTATCTTTGAGACAGTTGAGTAAAGCTTTCATTTAAATTTATCTTATTCATGAGTAAAGTCTTCCGCTAAGAGTTAAGCCAGGCCAATGGTTCACTTGGGGCCAACAATGGTTCTCGAGTGCCGGCCACGCCCAGGGTGTAGGCTCAAGGCGTGACATAACAATATATTAAAATTATTGAGATTAAGTGGGTCAAATTGAACGGATCAAGACCCAACCCGTTTTAAGCCCATTTGAGCCCAAAGTAAACTTGGGTGGGTCAAAACCCAACCCAATTTCTATTTCAACTCATTTTAATATCTCCAATTTCAACCTAACATGTCCATTTGACACCTCTAGTAGTGGGAGATATACTACACTATTTAAATTGCATCCAAGGTGAAAACGATTGAATGTATTGCATATATGCTTTGCTCATGACTTGCTATTGTTCCGTAAGGTTGAGGTGTTGTCTGTCAAGCTCATACAAGAAGTTTTTGACAAATTCTCCAAGACCTCTGGCCTGTAGGCAAATCGTGAAATAAAATTTATATCTATATGTTAGGGTTCAAAGAACAGATAAATGTGGATATACTTAGGGAATCATGGTATAGTGAAGGATCCCTTCCTTTTAAATACTTGGATGTACCAGTATCATTAAAATAAACTTACTATAATGTATGACACTGGTTAATAAAATAACTCACAGAGTGAGGTGTTGATTTGCAAAACTACTTATATGTTGAGGATTACAACTTATAAAATCTATGATCTTTAGGGTACAAACTTTGTAAAAAATTATGAGAAACAATGGACATTTATATCGTCAATAATATAAGTTTAAAAGAAAATTTTCAACTCATGCTAATTGACGTGATATGAAAAATTATGAAGTATTCTTCTTTTGAACTTTATAACTTTTAGGCAATAGTTTGAGTTAATAAAATTATGAAATTTAATTTCTTTAAATAAAAATTGTATACATTAAATATTTAGCATAATATGTACATCACTAGCTATCCTTTACTAGTACTATACTCGTTTGGTTGGGAATAAGTTATCCCAGGATAAGTTATCTTGAGGTTAGCTATCCTGGGATAACTTATCCCATCACTACGATATAAATGACGGGATAAGTTATCCAAAACATGACAACCAAACAAGATAAAATCTTTTTATCCCATCACTATTTTCTTATCACATCACTATTATTATTAATCCCTCACTCCAAACGACCCCCGCTAGTTCTCTTATATAATTAGAGGGAGTTAAAGCAGTTCAACTAGGCAGAAGGTCAATATTCCCGTCTGGAAGGGTAATCTGGTAAATTCATTTAACATGAAATAATATTATTGGTCAACAAAAAAATTACTGTTATACATGTAGTATACTTTTTTGAGTGTCATGACTAAATTGTCCATCATATCTCACATAGATTTTGTGTCACCTCCTTCTTTTACCTTTTTCCTTTGATAACCACGTGGTCTTCTTAGAATTGTCTTGAAAAATGAGATTAGATTTCTATTGGATATATTATTAAGTAAAAATTATTATAAATTATAATAATTAGTAATTTAAAATATTTAAAAGACGTCTCAAAATCAGATCACAATCATATAGATCATAATAACAAACATCTTAAAAATTTAAAAGACATAAAAAAAATTGATTGTCTCTCAAAATTTTATCACTGCTACATAAATTGAGATAAAATAAATAACATGTATTATTTGAAAATGATATAAAAAGTACTATAAATCATAATAATTAACAACTTAAAATTTTAGAAGACATAAAAAACTAAGTTGACTCTTGAATTCTATCAGATAAACAGATAGAGAGAGAGGATTATTTAAAATTATGTAAAGTACCATAAATCATAATAATTAACAACTTAAAAAATCTAAAAATCATGTTAAAAATTTGATTACTTCTTCATATTCTATTTATGTCAAATACATTATAACCAAAAAATAATATATATTGAGCCCGTGCTAACACGGGCACACATATTTATCTAGTACAAGAGCCAGATTTGAAGTGCAAAAGAGAACAAGGCTTATGACTATCCTTTTTCTCTAATCAGAAGCCGTTGCGTCTTCCTTTGGTTGGAGGTTCCTAAAAATGACAACAAAACAATTTTTTTTTTTATTCTTTGTAACAAATTTTAAAGTGACAAAAAGTAAATTGCAATCATAAAAATAACATGAAAAAATATAAATATTTTTATGATAAATCAATATATTAATATGAGTACAAATCTGTTTCTGCCTTAATTCATCTCTCATAAGATTTATCCATAATTCGAGGGTCGTAGAGACATATTTCTCGAATTAAGGACAATTTGAATTTCTCCGTGATTCAAAGGTCGTTAATGGCGTATTTCTCAAATTGAGATGATTTGAATTTGATCTCAAGTGAATTTGCGGAATACTCGAGATGCCTCTTTAAAGGAATTAAGGGTTAGAGTAGCCTCCAAAATTTTTAACCGGAATCAAATACATGTGAAGTCCCAACTAAAATTGAACACATTTCGTAGACTCCCACAAATTTTCAATGTCTGCAATTATGTTTTCATGATTACCAAAAGTTTCCACTTGGGAGTGAAAGAGAAATAATTGACATGGAATGATTATTAATTTGGAAAAGTGAGTAGTTATGAAACCTGTAGCGTTGATGGTTGATCCAACGAGAAAGTTGGTAGAGTTGGACAGATTCATTAGCAGCATGGCAAGCTAGCAGCATATGATTTCTAGGTCTCACCATCCATGCAAATCTCATACACAACATTGAATATATACACAACACTGCAACCAAACACACAATAATATATTTATATATATATAGCTCATCAAGTGACGTGCATCAACAATATTGTATAGATATTTTAATACTCTCTTCGTTCACATTTACTTATCATATTTGAATTTGACAGATTCTTCAGGAAAACAATAATTAACATGACTATTTTACCACATTATCCCTATTAATTGATGTTTAGTATTAAGTCTTATATAACAATTTTGAGAAATAAATAATTAATATTGAGGATAAACATAAAAAAGTAAATTGTCTTTTCTTCATATATATGTTGAAAGTGATAAGTCAAAGTAAAAATTAAAAGTTTGAACCAGTATATTAGTAAAAGTGAACAAAGGGAGTATATCCAAGAATTAGCTTATAGTAAGCTTAATATGAAAACTTCAAAAGCACCAGTTGCACAGCAGCACAAGCAGTTTGTGTGCCCAATAGGAATCGAACCTGCAAACTATTAGAGATATATCTTAGATTGATTGTATATTATTCTCTCTATTACTGTGTATTTCCAAAAAATCAAAGAAATTTGCACCAAGCTTCCTTCAATTGGTGTTCACATCTCTGCTGATGAAGTTTTTCTTCATATCGTACATGGCCTTCCTTTCCGAGTATGATAGCATTGCCTCTGCACTTCGTGCCCGTGAAACATTCATAACCTTTCAAGAGCTTCATGACAAGTTGACTGACTTTGAAGCTCATTTGACTCGTCAGTCATCCCAGACTGTGGCGCCAATCATGACGAACTTTTGCTGTCAAACCTCCCGCATCCACTGACCGAAATTTCAATCGAAATACCAATAACTCACGCTCCAATCAAAGGAATTTCCCTCATTCCAATCAGAATGGATAAATGGAGATTATCAAGGAGGTCATTATGGTGGCCAAAATAATCGACCCAAAGTCACTTGTCAATTGTGCGACAAACCTGACCATCATGTGAAGCAATGAAGGAAATTACTCTCCATTTTATCTGCTGTCACAAGTACTAGATCTAGTGGTTCTTCCAGCAACTTCAATCGATCCAACGATCAACAATCCAAAGCTAACTTTCCTGCACAATCCACCAATGCAAATCCAAATTGGCTTATCGATTCCGGCGTCTCTTACCATGTTACCCCAAGACTTACAAAACCTTTCCCTTTACTCTGAATATGATGGCAGTGGTGATGTCATGTTTGGTGACGGTAAATCTCACAAGATTACCCATACATGATCTACTCTTCTACCCTCTTCCTCTGCCCATCTTAATTTAACTAATGTTTTATGTGTGCCTCATATGACAAAGAATCCTATCTCTATTTATAAATTGTGTAGCGATAATCACGTATCAGTTGAATTCTCACTTTACTTGTTTGTTGCGAAGGATTATTATACGGGGGCACCACTGGTAGCAGGGAAGCCTAAGGATGGTGTATATCCATGGCCTTCCAAGTCCGCTCTCCAAGCTATATCTAATGCTCAAGTCAACACCACCACTCCCAACTGACATCAACGTCTCGACCATCCCCCCACTCCTACTCTTCGTCATATTTTGAAGCTTTTGAATATATCTTCATCTTTAGAGAATAATTTTTTTTACAATTCTTGTAAATGCAATAAAATGCATAAGACTCCCTTTTATAACTCCTCGATACAAAGTTCTGCTCCTTTAGAATATATCTATCCGGATGTTTGGGGTGTTGCAATAGAATTTTCTATTGATGATTTTCAATATTATTTAATATTTGTGGATCATTATACGAAATATATCTGGCTATTTCCTCTAAAGATAAAATCTGATGTTTCAATTGTGTTTCCAAAAATTCAAACGAACTGTGGAGAAATTATTTCAAAAGCCCATTATATGTTTTTATCTGACAATGTTGGGGAATTCCTTCATCTCCAATCATTCTTTGAAGAGAACGGGATATCCATTTTCTCACTCCTCCCTACACACCTGAACACAATACCACTGCTGAGCGTTGTTATCGCCATGTTGTGGAGACATGTATCACATTATTACACAATGTCAATCTTCCTCTAACATTTCGGTCTTATGCCTTCATTACTGCTGCCTACTTAATCAACAGGTTGCCCACCCGAACTTTAGATGGAGATTCACCTTATTTTTGTTTATATGGTACTCTAGCAAACTACAACAAACTTCGTATCTTTGGTTGTTTATTTTATCCATGGTTGCGTCCTTACAATCAGAATAAATTACAACCTTGCTCTACTCCTTGCATTTTCCTAGGTTATTCACAAATTAGAGTGCTTATTAGTATTATGATCCTGCAAATTCTCGCCTTTATTTATCTTGTCATGTTGATTTTGTGGAACACTCTTTTTCTTATATATCTCTTGAACTAACAGAAAATAGACCACTGTTGACTCTTAGGTTCCCAACCACTTTTTCATTCCTCTTACACGTGACCAACCTTTATCTATCACCTCTCCTACGACCTCTACTACACCGCCTCTTGGTCCTACATATTCCAGTGGTGCACCTTATTTCTTTTTCTCATTCATCATCCTCTGTTAGTTCACCTCTTCCGACCCCTCCTTATTTAATAACACAAATGAGTCAGATCAAAACCCGATCATTCAACCATCTCATCCAATGACTACTCGGTCAAAGAATAACATTCATAAGCCCGTTGAGAAGTTGTGCCTAAGTGCTATTATTCATGATTCTGCCAATCTCAATATATCCCATGTCTCACCATTAACAAAACTATCCCAATTATCTCCAACAACCTAAACCTCCACCAAGCCAAAACAACTTTTTTCCTTACCCAAGCTAATAGAACCTCGCACGGTTCGTCAAGCTTTAAAAGATCCAAATTGGTATGCTGCTATGAATGTAGATATTTCAGCATTGCAAAGTCAAGGCACTTGATCTCTTGTGCCATCTGCCTCTCATGCCAAATCGGTGGGCTCCAAATGGTTATTTCGTGTTAAATATAATTCAAATGACAACATTGGATGTTATAAAGCTAGGTTGGTTGCTAAAGGTTATCTTCGACGACATGGTGTAGATTATTTTGAGACCTACTCACCTGTTGCTAAACATACTACAGTGAGAGTTGTTCTTTCTCTCGCGGTCTCTAAAGATCGGCTGCTTAGGTAATTAGATGTCAATAATACATTTCTACATGGACATCAGAAGAAGCCTACATGTCTCAACCACCTGGATTTGTCAATGAGAAGTTTCTCAATCATATTTGTATATTACACAAGGCTATCTATGGCTTTAAATAGACTCAACGTGCCTGGTATGTTGAACTAAAAACTTATCTTCTGTCTCTTGGTTTTTTATCATTCTCAGTGTGATCATTGTCTTTTCATCTATGCAAAATTTGGAGTTATCATCTATCTAGTTGTTTATGTTGACGATCTTATAATTACTAGCAACCAGTCTCAGTATGTTGAAGAATTTATCAAACAACTTGATACTCGGTTCTCCAAAAAAGATCTTGATGATATGAATTTCTTTCTGGGTGTTGAAGTCATTCATTCCCTGTTGGTCTATTTCTTAACCAATAGAAATGTATATGCGACATACTTGAAAGAACCAACATGGTAGATGCAAAACCAATGAGGACACCTACCGCTTGTGGTTCATGTCCAGGTTCTAAAGATGGTTCTCCTCTTGAAGATCCAACACAATACAAGAATGTAGTTGGAAGCTTGCAGTATTCGATGTTTACTCATCCAAATGTTGCTTTTATAGTCAACAAATTGTCTCAGTTTACAAGCTGTCCCACGACAACCCATTGGACCATGGAAAAGCGTGTATTGCTCTATCTAGCTGGGACATCAGACCGTGGTCTATTTCTTCAGAAAAAATCTCCTCTCTTGCTTCATGCCTTTTCTGACTCTGATTGGGCTGGTGATAGCAATGATCGCCCGTCTACTACAACCTATGTTGTGTTTCTTGGTTGTCATCCAGTCTCATGGAGTTCTAAGAAACAACGAGTTATGGCTCGTTATTCGACGGAGGCAGAATACACGGTCATTGCCTATACCACTGATGAACTTAATTGAGTGTGTAATCTTCTTAAGGAATTATCTGTTACTCCTGCTAAGTCACCGGTCATCTACTACGATAATCTTGGTGCTACATATGTTTGTGCTAACCCTATGTTCCACTCTCGCATAAAGCACATTGAACTTGATTATCATTTTGTCCGTAAATTTTTCCAACAAGGTAATTTTTGGGTTTCTCATGTTTCCTCGAAGGACCAATTAGCTGATATACTCACAAAATCTCTTCCAAGTGGATCTTCTGAGCTATTACCTTCCAAGATTGGCATCTCTGATCGACCTACCATCTTTCGGGGGAATATTAGAGATATATCTTATATTGATTATATATTATTTTTAGTCCTTCTTTACAGATTTAGTTTCCATAGTTTTAGCTTATTCATAACATTAAAGATCCTCACTTATACTGATTAGTTGTATTGATTTCCTTCCTGATCCTTATGGATCCACCCTCTTGTATAAATACCTCATTTGTAACACCCCGTATCCGAAAACAGACAAAAATGCAGATTTTCAGAAGTTATAGGTGCAATCCACGGACCATAGGGTGACCCACGGCCCGTGCTAGTGGTCCGTGGATGGCCACCTGTGACCCTTACCCAGAACCCTCAGAAAAATTAGCTAAGTGTCGACCCACGCCGGGACGTACGGACCGTAGGTCAGACCACGGTCTGTGGTCCAGGGCCGTAGGTCAGACCTCCCAATTTCAATCCCAAACATCGAATGACGGCTGACCAGCACAGACTGTCGGTCCATCCATAGTCCGTCGGTGGCCCCGACAGCTTTTTAAGTCAGGGGTCGTTTGGTCTTTTCCTTATGCGTTGGAACCCTAAACTACGTCGTTTAACCCCATAAACTACGTAGTTTTGGACAGTTTAAGCCTAGTAACTTAATTAGTGCTTACCCTAGTCAAATCATTCACCAAGAAATCGATCAAACTAGAGAAATAGAGGAGAAAAATTCGACCAGCCCTAGTTCTAAAATGCAACTATGCACTTCCGTAGCATCGATATATGGAACACCGGATGAACTGATTCTAGCCCCGACGGCAAATCTAACTCAAAACGTAAAACTCCTTGAGGAAGGAGAGGAGCAAATTATAAAAATGGTCATGATAATGAGGTAAGTGCTTTGAAAGAGCACTATGACATAACACTTAATAAAACCTTGGCAAAGGTTCAGGTACCTGAAAATGATGAAAAATGAAGAGATCTCGATAAGTTATGTCGTATTGGAATCGATATCAAAATGACCGTCGACAGTATCTTTGATATGAAGTAGCACTTAATGCTATAAATGGTTACGAGGATCTTAAATTCGAATCTGTCATATAGTGTGGACAGATAAATGATTGTCACTATTTAAGTATATTTTGTTTCACTTAGAAAAGTGATTTTTTGATCTTATAGTTCATGGATCAAAATATAATGTCAGTGTGGTACAAATGAATCATTGTGTGAAAGTATAACTGTAAGATATAAAGTGCGGTTTGTGCCTCGGAGCATAAAGGGTTTTCACAAAAATTCTGACATTATTAAATGAAGATATATTCTCCAGTGATGGATAAAATGAGACTTGTTTCAGTCTGACAATAGATGAAATACTTGAATATGTATAATGAATGATTATTATGTCTCAGCATAGTATGCTTTGATCAGAAATCTTTTAGTATGCTTATGATTATGCCAGCTCAGGGTTAGCTTGGGGTCACTCCTGATCCTAGGTCCCGTGTTTACGTCCAGGGGATAGCCTCGGGGCGTGACAAACTTGGAATCAGAGCATTAGGTTTAAGTGTCCTAGGATGTCTGAAAAGCCGCACTAAGTAGAGTCTTTTTCATGGATGTGAAATGCACCACATCTAATGAGAGGGAGGCTATGTAGTGTTTTAGGAAAACTTCACTTTCTTTGCTACTCTTATCGTGCATAAGGTATGATATCCTTTCTAATTCATTGTTATACGTTTCAGATCATGCCTCCTCGTAGAGCTAATGCAAGAAATGCTAACGCAGCTCCTCCAGTCCCAGATCAGGAAGTTTTGAATGTAGAGTTTTGGAATGCTATCCAACTTTTGGCTCAGAGTGTGACTAATCAGAATAACCAGCAGGTTCCAACTCTTGCAAATGCTAATGTTGGGTCAGCTGCAGCTAGAGTTCGTGATTTTGTTAGGATGAATCTGCTTGAGTTCTTAGGATTGCAGATTGGTGAGGATCCCCAAAAATTTATAGATGAGGTCCAGAAGATCGTTGAAGTGATGTAAGTGACATGTAATAATAGGGTAGAGTTGGCATCCTATCAGCTTAATGATGTAGCTCATATTTGGTATACTCAATGGAAAGAGAATAGGGGTACAGATGCAGCTCCTATCACTTGGGAATGCTTTAGTGAGACTTTTCTGGACAGACTCTTCCCAAGAGAGTTGAGGGAGGCAAGAGCTCAGGAGTTCATGAATTTGAGACAAGGTAACATGACAGTCCAAGAATATGGACTCAAGTTCACCCAACTCTCCAGGTATGCTCCTCACATGGTTGCCGATTTCAGGGCTCAAATGAACAAGTTTCTGTATGGAGTGTCAGACTTAGTGAAAACAGAGTGCAGAAATGCTATATTGCTGTAAAATATGAACGTCTCTAGGCTTATGACCCATGCTCAGCAGGTTGAGGGGGATAAGCTTAAGGAAATAACTAAGGAAAACAAGAAAGCTAGAACAGGTAACTATGAGTACTCTCAATAGAAATCGGGTGGTGGAAATCGCTCTCAGTTTCAGCAGGAATCTTCAGCTCCGGCACCTTCATCAGCTAGTGCTCCATCCTCCAGATTCCGACAGGATCAGAAAGGTAGGGTGTCAGGATCTAAGTCTCAGGGGATTGTTTCAGGTACCAGAACCTACCCAACTTGTCCTAAGTATGGTAAGAAGCATCCAGGCGAGTGCCTTGCAGGAAAGGAAGGATGTTTTGGGTGTGGTCAGACTGGTCACAGGTTGAGAGATTGTTCCTCTTCTAAGCAGGGTTAAGGAGGTAATAATGGTAGAGCTCAGTCCACAACTTCAGCAGCACTAGCAGGTCGCCCGACTCAGCAGGGTAACTCATCTGGTACAGGTGGCGGTAGCGCCAAAACAAGTTGTATGCTCTTCAGGCTCGCCAAGATCAGGAAGATTCTCCTGATGTGGTCATTGGTACGTTACGAGTTTTTAACTTAGATGTTTATACTTTGTTAGATCCAGGGGCTACTCTTTCCTTTGTAACTCCTTATATAGCAGTCAAATTTGATGTTAGTCCAGAAACTCTCTCAGAACCCTTCTCAATCTCTACTCCAATCGGTGACCCAGTTATAGCTAGACGGGTATACATAAATTGCCCTGTCACAGTCTCTCAGAAAGTCACCTCAGTAGATCTTGTAGAGTTAGAAATGGTAGACTGCGATATCATTCTAGGCATGGATTGGTTACATTCCTGTTATGCCTCAGTCGATTGTAGAACTAGGATTGTTCATTTCCAGTTTCCAGACGAACCAATCTTAGAATGGAAGGGTAGTAGCTTAGCGCCTATGGGTCGATTCATTTCTTACCTTAAGGCTAGAAAGATGATCTCTAAAGGTTATCTCTATCATTTATTTCGGGTTAAGGATTCAAGCTCTGAAACCCCAACTCTTGAGTCAGTTCCAGTAGTTAATGAGTTCCCAGAAGTGTTTCTTCCCGGAGTTCCTCCCGAAAGGGAAATCGACTTTGGAATTGATCTTCTTCCAGATACCCAGCCTATTTCGATTCCTCCTTACAGAATGGCTCCAGCTGAGCTTAAGGAATTGAAAGAGCAGTTGAAAGACCTTCTAGATAAAGGCTTCATCAGACGTAGTATTTCGCCATGGGTGCACCAGTGTTGTTTGTGAAAAAGAAAGATGGTTCTCTCAGGATGTGCATTAACTATCGGCAGTTGAACAAAGTCACAATCAAGAATAAGTATCCCATCCCCAGGATTGATGACTTGTTCGACCAACTTTGGGTGCTAGTCATTTTTTGAAGATAGACCTCAGATCCGATTATCATCAGCTCAGAGTCAGAGATAGTGACATTCTGAAAACAACCTTCAGAACTCGGTATGGTCATTACAAATTTGTAGTTATGTCATTTGGACTAACCAATGCTCCTGCAACTTTCATGGATTTGATGAACAGAGTGTTCAAGCAGTATTTGGACTTGTTATTTATCGTCTTTATTGATGATATCCTCTTTTACTCTAGGATTGAGGAAGAACATACTACTCATTTAAGAGTTGTTCTGCAAACTCTCAAAGATCGCCAGTTATTTGCTAAGTTTAGCAAATGTGAGTTTTGGTTACAATCAGTTGCTTTCCTCGGGCATATAATATCTAACGTAGGGATCTGAGTGGATTCTCAGAAAATAGAAGCGGTGAAACAATAGCCCAGACCTACCTCTCCTACAAATATTAGAAGTTTCTTGGGTCTAACAGGTTATTACAGAAGGTTCGTGGAAGGATTTTCATCCATAGCTTCTCCATTGACTAAGTTGACTCAGAAGAAGGTTAAGTTTCAGTGGTCAGATGATTGTGAGAAGAGTTTCGCAGAACTGAAAACTAGGTTGAATACCGCTCCGATTTTGACTCTACCAGAGGGTTCAAACGGTTATGTTATCTATTGTGATGTGTCCATCGTCGGCCTAGGTTGTGTGTTGATGCAGCGAGGTAAGGTTATAGATTATGCTTCTAGACAGCTTAAGGTGCATAAGAAGAATTATTCGACTCATGACCTCAAACTTGCAGCAGTGGTGTTTGCACTTAAGATTTGGAGACACTACTTATATGGTGTTCACGTAGATGTGTTCACAGACCATAAAAGCCTTCAGTATGTGTTCACCCAGAAAGAGTTGAATCTTCGCCAGAGGAGATTGCTTGAATTCCTCAAGGACTATGACATGAATGTGTTTTACCATCCTAGTAAGGCCAATGTAGTAGCAGATGCCCTTAGCAGACTATCTATGGGTAATGTAGCACATGTTGAGAAAGAAAGAAAAGAACTAGCAAAGGATGTTCACAGGTTTGCTCGCTTGGGAGTTCGCCTTATGAGCATATCAGATGATGGTGTAACAGTTCAGAATAGGTCAGAATCTTCATTGGTAGCGGAGGTTAAGGAAAAGCAAGACAGTGATCCGATATTTCTTCAACTAAAGGGTGCAGTTCATCAGCAGAGAGTTGAGGTATTCTCCCAAGGGGGAGATGCTGTGCTTCGCTATCAGGGTCGATTATGTGTTCCTAAGGTGGGTGAGTTGAGACAACAGATTCTTGCAGAAGCCTATACTTCTAGGTATTTTATTCATCCAGGTGACACTAAGATGTACCGTGATCTGCGGGAAGTCTTTAAGTGGAATGGCATGAATAAGGATATAGCAGATTTTGTGGCTAAGTGCTCCAATTGTCAGCAAGAGTAGGTAGAACATCAGAAACCAGGGGGTATGACTCAAGAGATCAACATTCCTACTTGAAAGTGGGAAATGATCAACATGGACTTCATTACAGGTTTACCTCGTACTCGCAGACAGCATGACTCCATTTGGGTGATAGTAGACATAATTACTAAGTCTGCACGCTTTTTGGCTGTTAAGACTACAGACTTGGCGGAGGACTACGCCAAGCTTTACATTAATGAGATATTCAGGTTTCATAGGGTTCCTTTGTCTATCATCTCAGATAGAGGTCCTTAGTTTACCTCTTATTTTTGGAAGTCATTTCAGAAAGGTCTAGGTACTAAGGTTAATCTTAGCACCGCATTTCATCCGCAGACTGATGGTCAGGCAGAGTGTACCATTCAGACCTTAGAGGACATGTTGAGAGCTTGTATGATCGACTTCAAGGGTAGTTGGGATGATCACCTTCCTCTTATAGAGTTCGCCTACAACAATAGCTACCATTCCAACATTCAGATGGCCCCTTATGAGGCATTGTATGGGCGTAGATGTAGATCTCCAGTTGGTTGGTTTGAAGTAGGTGAAGCAGCCTTGATAGGACCAGATTCGATTCATGATGCTATGGAAAAAGTGCAGCTCATCAGAGATAGACTTAAGACAGCCCAGAGTCGCTAGAAGTTCTATGCAGATGTAAGGAGAAGGGACTTGGAGTTCCAAGTTGATGATTGGGTTTTCCTAAAAGTGTCACCTATGAAGGGGGTGATGAGGTTTGGCAAGAAAGGAAAGCTCAGTCCTAGATATGTAGGCCCTTACAAGATCTTGAAAAGGGTTGGTAAAGTGGCGTACGAGTTAAACTTGCCAGCAGAACTAGCAGCAGTGCATCCGGTCTTTCATGTTTCGTTGTTGAAGAAGTGCGTGGGTGATCCAGCATCCATAGTACCGTTAGAGAGTGTGGCTGTGAAAGATAGTCTCACTTATGAGGATGTGCCAGTTGAGATTCTTGATCGTCAGATTAGAAGGTTGAGAAACAAAGAAGTCGCTTCAGTTAAGGTTTTGTGGGAAGCAGAAACAACCATGAAGGCCAAGTATCCTCATCTCTTTCCTTCCGATTTCATTCCAGCTTGAGGTAATAGCTCCTCTTCAGTTTTTCAGTCATTCATGCGTAGCTTCAGTATTAGTATCATGTTACAGGTTGTACTTGCATTTTCAGCGTATTTGCATGTCCTTGGAACTCAGTTCAGTCAGAAATCAGTTTCTAGAAATTTGTGGTGGGGTTGCAACTCTTTCCCTCCATCTTCAGCTAGTTTAGTCTTCATTCGAGGACGAATGTTCCCAAGAGGGAGATAATGTAACACTCCGTATCCGAAAACAGACCAAAATGTAGATTTTTAGAAGTTGCAGGTGCAACCTACGGTTGCCACCCACGGACCGTAGGGTGACCCACCGCCCGTGCTAGTGGTCCGTGGATGGCCACCTGCGATCCTTCCCCAGAACCCTCAGAAAAATTGGCTAAGTGTCGACCTACGCCGGGACCTACGGACTGTAGGTCAGACCACGGTCCGTGGTCCAAGGCCGTAGGTCAGACTTCCCAATTTCAGTCCCAGACGTCGAACGACGGCTGACCAGCACGGACCGTCGGTCCATCCACGGTCCGTCGGTCAGTCCCATCGGTGGCCCTGACAGCTTTTTAAGTCAGGGGTCGTTTGGTCTTTTCCTTATGCGTTGGACCCCTAAACTACGTCGTTTAACCCCCTAAACTACGTAGCTTTGGTCAGTTTAAGCCTAGTAACTTAATTAGAACTTACCCTAGTCAAATCATTCACCAAGAAATCGATAAAACTAGAGAAATAGAAGAGAAGAAATCGACCAGCCCTAGTTCCAAAACGCAACAAGATTTTCATCAGTTCCAACTCAAAATCGAAAGATTTATCAGTGGAATTCGTCACCAGGTATGTGGGATTTCACTAGGGGGTTCCTTTCACCCATTAGGTCCCTAAAATTCAGTCAGGTTCTTGATTCCCTTCATATTATCTAGACTTAGGGTTTCTAGAATTTCAGTAGATCATTATGAATTAGTTACTTTAATGTTCCTAATTAGATTATCATGATTTTAGTATTGTTTTGCGTAGATGATTTCGTAAACTCAGAACCCTAGCTATGTAGTTCTTTTAGTTCATGAATTACACATGCTAGGTCAGTTATTTCAGATATACATGCCTTAGATTCGAATGTTTCATTATCAGTACTTTAATGTTGCATTCTCAGATTTTGCATGTCAGTATTTTGAGCTATCCAGTATTACAGAAATT
The DNA here is from genome assembly GCA_029582245.1 of Solanum etuberosum. Lineage (NCBI taxonomy): Eukaryota > Viridiplantae > Streptophyta > Magnoliopsida > Solanales > Solanaceae > Solanum > Solanum etuberosum. Next base: position 15,414 of record JAJONR010007905.1, read on the forward strand.
CAGTCATAATGTGTTATTTACATAATCAGTTGGGAGTAGACTTAATACCGAGTTGGACTAGGGTCAGTCACCCTCAAGTCCCAGAACTACGTGCCCCTTAGGTTGTAAGTCCCCTCTGTGGGCATCATTTTAGTGATCACGCCAGTCATGCCTCTATACCTCTGGCAGGGTATATTGGGTCCTCTCAATGGGTCGTATACATCGGACTCCACATTTAGCTCATGTAGTTTTATGTCGGTTATTAGTAGCTCCCTCACAGTTAGATTCTATTGCATTGACCATGTTATCAGTTACAGTCAGATTTCAGTTTCAGCATGTCATGTACTTGGTCATTGCATTCAGTTAGTTCATGTTCAGTATTTCCAGTATAGTATCATGCTTATCTTATATCATTGCTCAGTTATATGCTTTGTTCAGTTATGTTTATATTGTTCAGTTTTACTCTATCCTGCATGCTCAGTACCTTTCAAGTACTGACGGATACTCTGCGCTACATCATCTCGTGATGTAGGTCCAGGTTCTCAGCTTTCAGATCACGCATAGATCGGTTCCCGATCTTCAGTTCAGCAGCATCAGTGGTGAGTCCTCATTCTTCGAGGACGATTGACATAATTATATTTCTACTTTCAATCTTTAGTTTCAGTTTTTGCTAGATTTAGCTGGGGCTTGTCCCAGCATCTCTAGTCAGTTAGAGGCTTTATTTCAGACATAGTTAGATTCAACTTTAGATTTGAGTTTGATACTTCAGTTGTTTATTAAAATTCATAGTTTCTTTATATATTCAGAATTAGAATGGGTATTCCCCATCATTTCATGATTTAGCTTCCGCATAGTATATTTTGATCAGAAATCTTTTAGTATGCTTATGATATGCCAGCTCAGGGTTAGCTTGGGGTCACTCGTGATCCTAGGTCCCGTGTTTACGTCCAGGGGTAGCCTCGGGGCGTGAGATCATTCATTATTAATAAAACACTAACTAATATTTTCAATAAACTTCTATACAAACTAGGGATAGCATTTGCGGCCCAAGTTGGACAATCTAGTACCACTAGGTTATCTCTCTTCTATGATCGAGGTGGTTCAAAATTAATATAT
>JAJONR010007906.1:0-26694 GCA_029582245.1 Solanum etuberosum
GTGAGATCAAGTAGCTCAAATTGATTGATTAGCTACTAATACTAGTCTTACAACTTATTTTATTGTAGATTAGTAATATGAAGAGAAGGAGCTTAAGTCATACTTTTTGAATTGTATAGCAAGGTATGTAAAGCTATTCGATTTCCTATTTCTTTGGCATTAATCCAACACTTGTATTACAAAGTAAGTTTTCTAAGTTCCCTTGGTAGTTACTGATCCATAGTGCATCATAAGATCTTAAATGTAGCTAATTATCTCAATCCTACTCCCAAAGGCATTAAAGTGAGTACTCTAATATAAGTTTATTACTAGATGTACGTGCTTACTCTACCAAGTATTAGCATGCAAGGTTTAAACTTGTTTCATCATCAAAGTGCTAACCCTTGGCACGTATTCCTCTTATATAAATCAAAATGATCCTAGATTACACATGGTACATATGTTTATATGTTGGATATACAATCTGCCCATATCTTGCCAACTTGCTTCAATTGTCTACTCCATCATATAAGTCATATTTTCACATGTTCATATGTTCCCTTTAATTGTTATCACTCCCATTGTGTTAGACTATAATGTTACCTCACAAGATCCCTACTTTCTCTATTGTACATTTTATATGTACTTACTTGGAATATGTATCCGTTCCTAAGTTGAATCTGCCCATGTGCTCCCTTGGTTCCACTTCCATGTATACCTTGCATTTGATATTAGTTAGTAAGTATTTGGCTATCATATAGAGATTCAAATCTCTTGGCTGAATGTTAAATGTCATCACTTGATATGTGCTTCAATTTGAGATGTCAAAATGCTTGCTAAGTCATAGCAGCTCATAAGTATTACATTGGTGTCACAATTGCTTCCCATGTCATTGTTATTATCTTAAGTCCATATTCATATGTCTCCTACTATGTTTTACTGTCACAAAGCAGAATAATGTTATGACAATCAAAACAACAATCTCAAAGATTAAAGAATCTAAGTGAAGAAATTTGTATAATTATGGGTGGCAGCCCAGGGGAAAAAGCCTAGCATGGGCCGATCCCAATTGGTATAAAAGGGTGGCAGCTCAGGGGCGAAAGCCTAGCATGGGCTGATCCCAATTTGTATAATTACGAGGACAGCATCTCAGGGGTTAAAATGCCTAGCATGGGTCATCCTCTTCTATCATTGATCAGCTGGTCATTTGTATCACATGCCTTACAAAGATTATAAAGTAAAAAACAAAAGAAAAGAATGTAACTTACATGATTCCACAAGTATAAGCAACAATGGTCTCTAATCCTTATCTATTTGTATTTGGTTTCACTTGAGCTCTCATTTTACATAGAGTTGTATTATGCCTTACATATTCAGTACATTCTCCCGTACTGACGTCCCTTATTGGGGACGCTGCATTTCATGCTGCAGGTACATGTACTCAACTAGTAGATCTCCCCAATAGAAGCACATGATACTCAATGGTTGTTGGTGAGCTCCAGGTTGATTTGAGGCTTTGCCGAGTGTTTACTATGCATATTTTGATAGTTGTACAGTCATGGATTCCAGTAGAGTCTTTGTATACATTGTAAAGCTATCATCGGTATTCATAGTTTTACCTGTCACATGTATTGGTTCAGCTAGTCGATATGTGTTGTATATGTAGCTTCTCATCAGTAAATCTATCTGCATAGTAGTTCACTTTCTCATCATAGGTCACTTGTAAAGCATGTGTTCATATGGTACTTGTCCGCCTCACCTTGGATTGTGGTGTGACAGCTTTGAGGTTACTTATGAAGTGTTTCTCTTATATTATGTTGATCTAGATGCATTGATTATGCTTATGACTTATGTTGTTGTTTCTTATGCTTATAGATTATGTCTTATGTTGACTAATGCCTATGATATGCTTATGTTGATGATATAGGTTAGCCATCATATTTAGTACATGTTTGTACTAACGCATACTTTTGCCTACATTCTTATCAAATGTAGGGTTCGGTGATATTGACTTCCATCCCCGTTGCTAGGTTCATAGTAGAGCAAGAAGAGAAGTTTTGGTGAGTCCTCATAGCATTCGAGGGCTTGACCAGCATGTCCTTTTATCTTTCATTTTATGTTTAGAACTATTGTATGGGTTGTGTCCCAAAGACTATTCATGTTTTAGATGGTTTGAGACAAGTGTAAAAGACTTCCACTTCGTTTTATGAAACTTTGATTTTATGAAAAATATTTTAAATTTCCGTTCATTTCTATTATCTTATTTTATGATATGCTAAGGGGCTTGTATCAGGCCTCTCGTGGTCTTGTACGCCTTGTTAAATCTAGGGGGTACCCCTGAGTCGTGACACAAAGTCTTTTATAAAAGCAAGCGGAAGCCTAACATGACATTGTCTCAAACCATGTAACCATAAGAGAATAGAAATCTTAGGATGCATCGCATACAATAGTCTCAAATATAAAAGAAAGACATAAAGGAGAAAGGGTGATCCAATCCTCGAATACAATGAGGACTCAACAAAGCTTCACTTCTTGCTCACTAAGAACCTAGCCACAAGTGTGTGAATTTGGAGCACCGGACCCTACATTTGATAAGAATGTAGGTAAGAGTATGCATTAGTACAATCAAGTACTAAATATGATGGCTAGCATAAACAACATAACATAAGCATTAGTCAACATACGAAATAAGGCATAAGCATAATCAAGACATAATAAGAATCATAATGAAAGAGGAATACTCCCTTAAGTAACCTCACTTAACTTTAGGCAAGACTTAGGTCATCCGCCTCTAGTCAAGCTTACATCATGGAAGGCATATCTAGCAACACTCCAAACAATCAACTTAATAGCATAATCACATTAATCATACTTACTTTTAAAGACATGGGGATTCGCCTCAATGCCTAGCTTATAGAGGCTAATGGGTATTCGCCTCTTGCCTTACTTATTTTTAGATTGCGGGTACTCGCCTCCACAACCTCATCATATGACACGGGTACTCGCCTCCACATCATTTCACAAGGAGCATGGGTACTCGCCTCCATGTCCATTCATCATAGTAGGAACGTGGGGACTCACCTCTTATTCAATTCTAAGGAGTATGGGAATCACCTCATATCCTTGCATATGGAGGTCAAGGGTAATCACCTCTAGCCTCATCATTCATTAAGCATTTTAGTCTAGATTCAATTTAGTTGAGCAATCCTTTCAAACTAGAATCATTCATGTGAGTAAACCTTTCACATTCATACAAACATGTTTATCAATTCATTCTAGGAAGTATCCCTTCCATACTACAACATCAACAATCAACAATTCATATTCTAGGCTTTAATCTCAAAGCACTACCTCTCATGATCATTATTTATGCTTTACTCTCAAGCAATTAACATCATATTCATCATATATGCTTCAATCTCAAGCAATTCTAATTATAATTCATCAATCCTATAAGGAGATATCTAACCCATAGAGTTTCCCTCACATGGAATCAAACCCACTATATCAATTCAACCCTAAAATCATAGGATAGGCATGGGTACATGTAATTTTATCCTAAATACATGCAATTCTATCAATTCAATCATAAACAATCATAATCCACTCAATTGGATCAACATTCATCATAACCCACAAAAATGAAAGAAACCCTAACTAGAATTGGAAAAATTCTTCTTCAAATTGTAGAATTCTAGGGAACTCCATGGGAGGAAGGATCCCATGGATGAAAACACATCATACCTTAGTCACAATTCCCACCAAATCTTGAAAATTGGGAGACTTGATCCTGACCTAGCTTCAATCACCTTCTTCTTCTTCTACCTTATAGAGAGAGAATATTTGAGAGGAGTTTTGGATTTTCTTTTGGGATTTGAGAGAATGACTTAATTGGAGAATTTTGGGGGTTAAAAATACTTATATAGGTGTTTTAGACTTAGGCAAAATGACACCACTTCAATTAAATTAAAGCCATAAAATACCCTTAAGCCCCTAAAAATACTGCCAGATCTGACCCATGAGACCACGACCGATGGATCGTGGATGGACCTACGGTCCGTCCTGGTTAGTAGTCATTTGTGGTCAGAGATTTTTGGCAAGCGACGGCTCCCTCAACCATGAGCCGTTGACCCATCCACGGGGCGTGGGTCCTGGCCGTGGTTCACTGCCTCAGGCAGTCTCCATGGTGGCCATCCACGAGGCCTACCTATGAGGCGTGGGTCCAACCACGAGGCGTGGGTCCAACCACGAGGCGTGGGTCCAACCACGAGGCGTGGGTCCAACCACGAGGCGTGGGTCCAACCACGAGGCGTGGTTGGCCCTCATGGGTGACACCTGGAAATCTCAACAATTTGCTAAGTTTCCTCTTTAGGCTACGGGATGTTACCATAATTAACTTAAGAAATTTATTATTGTTGGTATTTTCTGTGGTAAGGAAATTACTTTTATTTTCTGTGTTCTTTTTGTTGAAAAATAAAATAAAAAGAGAATTACTTTATCATATGATAAAAGAGATTTGGAATGAATTAGTACTACTTTAATATGTTCAAGTATATTTTCTGTAGTATGTTTTCCTTGGATGGATAAGATAATTTTTATTTTTTCCCAAGTGCATTAAGAATTACACCCCTTTAGTTTTCTTTTCAATGAGAAAAACTATTTTGTGTATCAAGGCTAAGATGTGCACTTTAATTATTTTTCCTTTATTCTTGGTTTTATATAATTATGAGAAGAAGTAAATGAACAGACGTTGTCTCCTAAAATATTTGAACGTTAGTTTAGTTTTTCGTTGAAATTCAATGTCTACTAAGGAAAAATAGAATATGATGAAAACGTAGAAAGAAAGAAAATTAGCAAGAAAAGTGACTTGCATGGAATCATTGCTGACAGATAGAATATGATTCAATTGGAGTAAAAATCAGGCTCTATCTTTTTTTCCCTTGATTTTTCTTTTCTATCATTTATAAGTTATGAGATTTATTTCATAAATATTAGGATAAATGGTCATTATGTGATGATCTCAGAATATATCTTTATTATTATTAATATGTATTCTGTTTAGAGGAGGAAAAAAAACTTTTGTAGTTTTCTACTCCATGTGAAATTTGATTGTGTCTTACATTGGGAGACTAAAATCTTCTAATTTTTTACGCCTTTGATTTAAAGAATATAAAAACCTCACCGAACAAATCAGATTGTGCATTCGTTTGAAGAATGTAAAAACTTCACCAATTTGTTAAATACTCTGTTTGAATGAATATTCTGACTTGAAGAGTACAAAATCTTCGTCAGGAATATTAAGGCTAAATGATTTGAAAAACATAAAATCTTCATCGTTAGCTAGAAACAGTGTTGTATTTGAGGTTTCTGGAGATTAAAACTTTTTCTGAATGTGAAACTGATTCGAAGAATATAAAAATTTCATCAGAATTCAAGGTTCATTCGGTTAACGATTAGAAGAATATCAAAACTTCATCGTTAAACTGAAACAAGTTGTATAAAGATTGGATTTTTATTGTTAGAATTCTAAATACTAAGTGGGATGTCTTATTGTGACAGAAAGTGAATCACACTAGATACACACTATATATATATATATATCTGGTGCAATTCACATGTATCTGGTATACCAAATACACGAGTGAGATATGAGAGTGGCAAGTGAGATGGGAGGAAGGCGAATGAGATTTGTCTATATATCCCAGATACATGCAAATCCACTTGGATACAGTGTATCTAGAACACACCTAATTTTGACCACATATATCATGATAACATAAATCTGGACGCACCAAAATCTGGTAAGATTTGTAATATTGTAAACTTGCATGTATCTAAGTAATTATCTCCTAATCTAATGAGATTTTTGTAAGTTACCTGTAACACCCTGGAAATTTTTTGAGTTAAGACTCGAAGCATTCTTCATTGTGAGTAAGATTTTACCGAAGAATTAAAAAAATTCTTAAGTTTTAGGGTCGCTAGATGTAGCACCTTGAGTTCCAAAAAGAACTAAAGAGAATTCCTTCAAATCATTGTTGACACCCAATTCTGACTCTCCACGATAAGAATTAATTTTCGAGCTTCCTTAATTTCAAACTATTTGAAATAATTAATTTTATAAAATTTCAAAATATTTTTCAAGTTATTTTTAAGTAATTTTAATCATTTTATAAATTTGTAAATAACAAATATGTTTTATATATAATATCTATATATTACGTGCATTTTATGAATATTTGAAGATCGTCTCAAAAAAGATTTTAGTTTTACTTAAATATTTTATTAAATTAGTTTAATTAATTAATAGTTTATTTTTTAAATTTTTTAGTTTATAATTAGTTAATTATTTCATTTCGTTAACATTAAGAATCTAATTAATTAATTTATATTAATTCGTCTTATTTAGTTTTTAGCCGAATCACCAATTACGCTTAATTTGGCTAAATTCTTAAATTCAAATCGCTAAAATTGTAATTAAATGGGCCAAATCCTCAATTCCAATCTAACCCTTTTTTTACCTCACATTCAAGACCACAGTTGGGTCGCTTTTCAGCCGAACCTCTGTCCAATCCTCCTATTTTCAGCCCATTCCAAAAAAGACCCAACTCTTATTCCTTTTTTCCCCAATACCCAGCAATACAATACAACAATGCATACCAGACAACCCCTGTCGTCTTCTTCCTCAACGCCAAAATCCAGATCCAATCGCAACCGAACCTGAGTGACTCAGCGAAGCGTGTGTCCTCTCCCCCTCTCCCTTATCTTCTCCGTACGAGAATCTTCCAGGTGTTGCAATCTCCCGCTTGGATCGTCCTTCTCAAGAAATCAAGCGGTTCTCCTCATTCTTCCGTTGGAATTTGTTGAGAATGGGAGTATATCCGTTTGGAATCGAGCATATTCCTTATCCTTTGGAAGAAATTCAAATTTTAAATTTTGAATTTCATCCAAAATTCCTCCCGTTTCCCCCCTTTTCGATTTCATTCTCCCTTCTATAAAAACCCATCTCCAGTCTTCAATCAAGGGGGGACGAAAAAAATACAAAGATCAAAGCCAAAATCAAGGCAAGAATAGCATTATTGTGAACCAATCGACTTATTTTTAGACTCTTTATTTCGGAAGCTTTCTTCAAAGCTTTTTGCCGGAATCCATTGTAGCTCCGTCAGAGAAGTAGAAGTTGCCTGCTCTCTTGCTTGTTGGTCCCAGATTTGCTACCCAGAAAGAGGTAAACGCTTCTTATCATTATCATTTATGCTTAGTTTCAGTCTTCTTTATGGATTTCGATTTATGTGTACTTAAGAGAATATTGTGGATTGATGGGTATTAGTCAAAAATTGTTTCTTCTAATCTATTTACTGTTGATATGTGCATTACGAAATCTCTCGGCTTCCTCTATCTTATCTTTATTGAGTGTTGAATGTGTGAAGTCTTAGGATATTGAAGTAGTTATCTTAGCATGTCTTTATGCTCAATAAATGATGAATTGGTTCCGACATGAACTTGGCTGTTGTTTGTTTCTTACTGGTGTTAAAATGCTCTTATAGGAAAATTTTAGATGTCTTTAATTCCCACCTTGATTTCTTTGTGATACATAGTCATGTGATTCATCACCATGTGAATTCGTTCTCGTTCCTTGGTTTGATTTTTAGATAATAGTCTGTCTCAGTTTATTCCATTTAAGTTTTAATCCGTCTAAGCTTGACTTACTCATTGATTTGCTCTATTTTTTAGAGCTATCTTCATGCTAGTGTTGTTTCTCTTCTAGCTATGCATTAATGTGATCAATTTGGACTTATGCTTTGTCCAAATTTCCTTGTTAAATTATTTTAATTTCTTCAAACAATGAACAGGATCTTTGAAATATTTCGACTCTTTTTCTGTTGCCATTTCTTACTTGAAGTTAGTTGTTTTGATCAAAAGATAATGTTGCCAATTTTATACTGAATCTTAATTTCTCTACTAGTTTTTTGCTTGTTCCTTCCTTGCCTTAACTAAAATTTTGAAATGGTGTGTTCATAACTTGGCTTCAATTTTTGCTTGTGATTATCTACAATTGTTTGTTGCCCACTGTCCTTGATTTATAGACCCATCCTTTATGATAATGTTGCTGAATAATCAAGCTTAAATTATCCTATCTTAATCAAATCTCATGAGAGATTATTTTTTTGGTCTTATTTAGGATATCTAAGGTATGAAACAGTGGCATACTTGTTTTAGTTAAGCTTTTCCATATTAAGAGAATAAGTTGTTGCTTATGTATTTTTTTTTTACTTGTTTATGTTGCATGTGACATCAAATTGGGTCTAAACTTGGACTCCACGTTGGCATTTCTGAGTTTGATTTAAGACTCATCATCTGTTGAGTCATCCTTCACCAAAACAGCAGCAAGTGTGAGGCTGAAAATTGAAAATTACAAGTCCCGGAAAGCTGAAAATAGCCTATATACACTCATTATACAATGATATACAAGGCTCAATTTCGTAATACAGGAGGTACAGGGCTGAAACTAAAAAATGCTGGTGTTGGAGGTTCTAAAAATAGGTTGTGTATCAACACATACAGGTTTCGAATATTGTATACATGTTGTATACAACGGTATACGCTGAATGTATACACAAATTCTCAAAGGCAAAAGGGGGACAAAGCCCAATTGAAATTCCAGCAGGTTCAGGCAAATGGGCCCAAAAGGATGTCCAGCTGCTGAATTTTGACTTAGATGGTCCAATGTCCATATTTTTGATAATTTCAGTATTAGGACAGGATTTGGGCTCATCAGATTTGGAATTTGGGCAAAATGGCTCAATTTCAATATTTTTTCCTCTATTTTGTTTATTTGTTATTGTATTGATTAACCTTTTATTTGAATTGATTTTATTTAATTAAACTCCCCAAAAGAAAGTCATTTCTTCTTTTTTTATGTTCAAACTAAAATATTTATTTTTTTATTTATTACTTAGTTTTATATATTAATTGTCTTGTCAACATATGAGTTAGTTTTCTTCAAAAATCTCTCTAGTTTATTTCCTTCTAAATTAAAAAAATGGATTTTTTTTACTTAGTTAACATTTTTAAAAGTTAATCAAAACCTTTAGTCAAATCGTTGGTCAACCGCATGTTAGCAGACATTTTGAATGCTTAAACTCTTCTCGAAATGTAAATTGAACCGCGAACCCTCTTTGAATTTCAAATGATTTTCAATCTGTTTAAATCTTTTGAAAATCTTAAGTTTTCTTAATTTCTTTCAAAAAATTAAGTGGCGACTCTTTTTGAAAATCATTTTTTCTTTAAAACTTAAGTTAAGTTGATTTTCGAAACCTTAGTCTTTTATTTCTATTTTTTGATAAAATAGAAATGGCGACTCTGCTGGGATCTAATTAAGTTCTAACCATAATGATTTGACTATTTGACTATTTATTGTTAATTGTTGAATTGTTTATCTATGCTTTACTTGTTTAAATTGCCATAAATTGTCATTGCATTCATGGCATTTTCTGATATTTATATAGTATATTAAAGAACGGTTTTTGTGTAATCGCAGCCGGGATTTTTATACTCATCCCTTTTCCGAAATGATCAGCAATTTATTAGTTCGTCATGCGTCCAATGGTTGTCGTGAATTCCAGCCTAAGTTGTCCACTTGGGTTCCCAGTCTTTCAAAAGCCACTCTTAGTCAACTAGCGTAGAGCGAAACCAAATCCCTCAATTTAGCGCATTTGAACTAAGATGACCCAACACCCAAGGTGTGTTGGGCCCATTAGAAGCCCACCTTGTGTCTATTTGGCCCATTGGTCAATAAAAAACAATCATACTTATATGTTTAAATTTGGAGGATGTATACGTCATTTGGCAAGACATTGTCTCTTGGGGTTGGGAGTTTAAGAGTTTGTTCGAGTAAAACAAGGATCAAGTTATCATTGCAAACAAAAGTGTGGTCCATTCGCAGATGACAAAAAATCAAGAACGAAGGACTTTCCATGGAAGCATAGTTTAAGATTGTATCCCTGCGTGAGACTGATTATTTATCCCATTTACCCTGTTATGTATCCCCATTCAGTTTATTTATAAAATTTGGGTTTCGAGGGAAATAAAATGTTTCAAATGACATTATACATCCTTCAAATCGTTAGGCGTACCCTTGGCACAATAGGGTCACATATCTGTTTAGAACGCGCAATATTTGTTGATGTGTTATAACTGCTTGTGTGAATATGTTGCTTTATTTGGAGATATTCTAGCTCACTCCTGTTCGAGATTTTTTTTAGAACCCCTAAGCACAAATATCAAGTCACTATCGGAAGTGCGTGCAAATACTCCTTGAGTCTTTAGTTTCCCAACATAGTTCGAACTTTCCTTTCAAATTCTAAATATAACTCTCTCATCTCGGAAAAATGATGAATTCGCCATCTGAAATTGAAAGAGATTCAAGTTAATTGAACTACGTAGGACCTGAAAACTCTTTTGTGAGATACGTAGGCAGCATTTCAAGGTTCAGTCCCCATTTTTGAGAAATTCTATCTTTTCCAACTCTTACAAAGAAATTTTAGTTATATTTCAATCAAAAATCAGAAGTACGACAATACAATCGACTTTGTCTCAACTCAAGTCGACATTTCTGATTCACTAAGCTCAAAATCAAATAGAAAAATTCCTGTCTATTTAGTCATTTCTCTATATATGTGAGCTGGTTTATCTTCAAATGGAGCAACTCTTATGTGTTTGTGATCATGTGTGATATTTTGTATTATTTATCATCAACACAGACTAACACATTTGTCTTTGAGTTGTTTTTCTTTGTTAGGTACTCAAAACTGATCAGTGTTGAAAAAATGGGAGAACATCCATCTTCACAAGGTATAAAGACCCCAAAGATTCCTTCTCCGACCAATGTTTGTCAAAAGGCAAAGAAAAAATGGTTGAAAATGTTGAAAACACTGATTTGATCGAAATTACTGTGAATGACCCTATCATTGCTGAACAGAACAAGTTGATTGCACAATTGTTCTAACAGATTGCTGAAATGAGGGCTGAAATGGACAAGACCCGAGATTTGACAAATCTGGCTATCATTGCCAACACTCCTACTCCAGACATCGAAAGGCCTCCACTCCATTTTCCTACTTCGGATCCAACACCCAAACATTTTGCAAATAATTCATTCACCACTACGAATCCAAAACCTCCCACCATCGAACTAACCACCCCTAACCCGTATCATGCTAGCTCCTCACACCAAAACCTACCTAATCCTCAAAATCCAAATACCAAGAATCTCCAAAAATTTGCTCCCAGTCATCAAATTCCTACTCCAATTGTTCAAAGCACACCTACCACTCAATCCATACCTCTAAAAACCGCATTTCATATTCCAATATCGCCAGAATCATACCCTTCCTCTACCACATATTTTGAACTTGAACGTTATGAGAAGAAGGAGAAGGAGGGGAAGGTCATAAAAGGGAAGGCTGAGCAAAGCATCAGAGAGGAAATTATGAATGCAATGAAGGATGTTCAATACACCCCAGCCATTGTGGGGTTGAATTATGAAGATTTGTGCCATCATCCACATTTGGAGCTTCCAGAAGGTTTTAAAGTACCAAAATTTGACACTTTTAGTGGAGTTGAAAATCCTTTGACTCATTTGAGGGCTTATTGTGACCAACTTGTGGGAGTAGGGAAAGATAAAGCTTTGTTAATGCGACTCTTTAGTCGAAGTCTAAAAGGAGAAGCTTTGGAATGGTTTATTTCTAAATAAATCAAGCAGTGGCCAAGTTGGAACGCTTTGACTAAAGACTTCATTGAAAGGTTTGGTTATAATGTAGAATTCATTCATGATCGATACTCTTTGGAGAGAATCAAATAAAATTCTACTGAAAGCTATCGAGAGTATGCCTACCGTTGGAAAAGAGAGGCTGCAAGGGTTAGGCCTCCCATGACCAAGAAAGAAATTATTGAAGTCTTTGTGCGCAATCAAGAGCCGGAGTACTACAATAGGATGTTGCTCATTTTAGGAGGAAAGTTCAGTGAGATAGTCAAAATTGGTGAAGCTATTGAAGACGGTCTCAGGACCGAAAAAATCATCTGAATGACTCCCCAAGATGAATCATCAGGACCATTGAGGAGGAAAATGGAAGATGTTTCCTCTATCTCATTTGAATCGAGCCAAAAATCAAAGAGGCATGTCAGTCTCAATGTTCGAAAGCCTTTACCATCCAAAACCTACCCTTTAGCTCCGCAAAATCCTTACCCCATCCAACCAAATTACCAAGCTCCATTGCCAAATTACCCAAATGTTCAATCAAGTTACCAAGCTGTATTGCCAAATTACCCAAATGCCCCTCCTAGCTACCAAGTTCCACAATACCAAAATTTCCAAACACCAGCACATACTCGCCAAAATCCTCCAAGTTACCGCCAAGTACCTCCATCTTCATGAAATAATTACAATCTTTCTTGTCAGAAATTTTTGAAGAAACCTTCTCGAGTCTTTACTCCTTTGGTTGAAAGTCGAACCCAACTTTTTGAGAGATTGAAAGCAGTTGGTCTAATACAAACAATTGATCCAAAAAATGTCAATACCAATTCCAGACTTTATAGGCCCGATCTGCATTGTGCTTACCATTCAGGAAGTGTTGGACATATCACTGAGGATTGCATCAACTTGAAGCATAAAATTCAGGACTTGATTGATAAAAACATTGTCACTCTTCAAGCTGTCACTTCCAATGCCAATGGTAATTCACTGTTGAATCGTGGAGGATTCGCTATTAACATGATTGACCCAAAGTTTCAAGCACCTCCCCACCAAAATACTCCGAATTATAGCCAAGTACCTCCCCCTCAGCAAGGCAGTTATGATCCCCCTCGTCCACATCTTGAGAAAAAACCTGCTGGAAATTTTACTCCTCTCATTGAAAGTCAGACGAAGTTGTTTGAGCGATTGAGTGCGGCAGGTATTATTCATCCGGTCAAGCCCAAGACAGTCGATACTAGCTCAAGATTTTACCGAGCCGATCGAAGGTGTGCGTATCATTCCAATAGTGTTGGACATGATACTGAAGACTGTATTAATTTGAAGCATATGATCTAGGACTTGATCGGCTAGAAAGTGGTCAGGACCGCTGCACCCAACGTCAACAGTAATCCTCTACCAAACCATGGAGGCGCCACTATAAATATGATAGAGAAGAAGGATGAGTGGTGCATGGTAAAGGTGATAGTTCATGCTGGTGCTGAAAACCTTGAGAAAGTTGTAGCCTCTCCGGGCATAAGTGAGAAACTCAATTTTACGATCATGACACCCCATCAAGCTTTTGCGTTAGTGTCAAGAAAAGGTCAGAACAAGAAGGGGATTAATCGTGTTCCACCAAAGGTTTTTCCTCATTTAAGCCAATCATTTCTGGTAGAGGAATACGCCAATGATGACGGTCTTGGAGAAGGAACTTGGGATCTTTCTAAGGAAGTTGATGTTGGGCAGGAGGAACTGATCGAGACATCCAGCATACAAGATGCTGAGCCAATGGAGCAAGTTCTTAATTGGACTTCCACTCCGCTCTTGATTCCTCACTCATCTTGATAGACAAAGATGAATCTTATGCTGTTTCTAAAATCGGTGATAGTCCGAATTAGGCCCAGAACCCACCTCTTTATGTCATTTTAAATTATTATGTTTTAATTTTCCTCATAATGTTTTGAAAAAGGCAAATGGCCCATGGTCATGGCCAAAGTTCGTATTTTCGTATTTTCAATGAAAGTCTCTTATATTGCAAAAACTTATTTTATTTGCTGTAATTTTGCTATCTAACCATCTTTGTTATTGTTTCAGTAAAAAAAAATTATTTTGTTAAACCTGTCAATGTCATGTCATGCCACAAGCTGAATGAACAAAATGAGGTAGATGAAGATGAGTTTGAGGATCATGATGAGGAGATCATGATATTCGAACACCTTTTCAAAGATTTGAAATAGTTTGAGAATCAGGATAAGTCGAATCTGGATGAGACAGAAATTGTGAATCTAGAAAAAAATGAATTTGTCAAAGAAGTCAGAATCAGGGTCCATCTGACAAAAGCTCGGAAAAGATAACTCAACAGTTTACTTAGAAAATACATCGATGCATTTGTTTGATCACATGTCGTGGTTGAACATAGACATTCATCTCACAAGTCAATCGACTCAGATCCTATTGAGAGCTATTATTTTTGAAGATTCAGAGTTTCTTTATTTCTTTCCCTGTAATCGCATCATTTGCTTTAATCATCTTATGTTCTATAGTTAGAAAATTATCTCTTTTAATGAACTACGTCTGACCTGAATTCTCAAGAATGAGATACGTAGGGGGCCTGTATCAGCCTCGGTCACCCATTTATCCCTTAATTAATATTTCCTTGTAATTGAAATACGTTCGACCTGAATTCTCAAGAATGAGATACGTAGGCGACCTATGTCAGCCTCAGGCGGTTCCTTATTTAAATTTCCTATTTCTGTTAATCCTCAAGGGGGGAACTACGTTTGACCTGATTCCTGCTTCAACGGGATACGTAGGCGCCACAACGGCTCGGTCATATCTCCCGTAAGTTTTCTATTTTCCTTTACAATAGAAACTGGGACAGAATTTTTGAGACAGACTCAAAAATTCTCAAAAAGAAGAGTTCTCCAACAAGTCAAGACTGAAGATACATTGAGAGTTGCAACTGGGACAGAATTTTTGAGACCCAAAATTTTTGAGAGGGTCTCAAAAATTCTAAAAGTCATATCAATGGTTTGAGATACGACAAGACATCTAACTGGGATAAAAAAATTTGAGGATGGCCTCAAAAATTTCTTAAGCATTAGTAGAAGCTTGTGGTAAATTTTGAATATCTCGAGCGTGATTAGAAGTTTAAAGCTAACTTCAACTGATCTCTGGCATCGTTTAAATTCATAGTCAACTACAGCAATATCCGACACCTTTGAATTTCAGAGTCATCAACAAAACTTCCCGATTAAAGTACATTTCAGGAGGACCACGTCAGAAATCTCTCAAACTTTAAGGATCTTTAGAATTCTCCAGAACAAGCTCTTGGAAACGTTAAAACTTTCGAACCAAGGGAGTTCATTTAAGCTTGACGTGACATGATACTTGACAGTGACCTTTTTCAGTTACAACTTTTTGAAAACCTTTTTCTTAAAGATTTTATCTATATGTTTCAAATATTTTTGCATAAAATGTTTTGTCTTGTCTATCGAGAAGTAAGAGATCAGAGAGATCAACTGAAGATAGCAAGACAAAGAGCAAGTGCCTGAAGAAGTCAACACAAATCAGTTTGTTTTGAAAACTAACAATTTTTCTATGGATGCAGGTCTATAAGATTGCCTCAAGTTCATCATATTCCTCCATTCAACGAATATGAAGAAATCAAAAGGGCGAAGAGCTCCCCAAAATTGACAACTTTTCTGTGGATGCAGGAAAGTCATTGAAGTTTGTCAAAAGAAAAAGAAAGTGTTCAGAATACGAGTAACGACACCTCTTTCAAATTCCCAGCACAGCACGAGTCACAACGAAAACAGAGTGTTCAAAAAGGGATTAAGTGAAAGCATCACTCTCAATATGTACATGCATCTACAATGACATCAAATTACATTTTTCAACATACGTTTGAATAATATTCATAAATCCCGTCGATATCAGACGCGGCAATGTGAACCACCCAGAGGGACATTTCTATAGTATTATCAAATGAGATAGTACCACCATCCAGAGGGACATTTCTACAGTATTATCAAATGAGATAATACCATCACCCAAAGGGACATCATCGTCATTTTATCGATAGAATATCATCATCCTACCATGTAGCAGCAACATCCTATCAAAGGATCAACATCATCCTGCCAATGGATCAACATTATCCTACCAATGGATCATCAATGAAGAATCGTCATCCTATCAATGGAGCATCAACGTCATCACCCAGAGGGACATCAACATCATCCTGCCAATGGATCATCAATGAAGAATCATCATCCTATCAATGGACAATCAACATCATCCTGCCAATGGATCATCAATAAAGAATCATCATCCTATCAATGGAGCATCAACGTCATCACCCAGAGGCACCTCAACATCATCCTACCAATGGAGCATCATCATCCTATCAATGAAGCATCGTCATCAACAATATAACACTAACAAGAAGGTCATCATCATTATAGCATATTATCAAGTCATCATCTACGGCGTCAAAACCGAAGGAGGCTGACGTCAGAACATTTATATAGATGAACATGTGTCGAATACGGTAAAATATATCACTTCTCTATTTAAATTACAGTTTCTGCTAACAACTTTATTTCATTCTTATTCGAGAGTATCCAAGAGGATGAATTCTCAAATCAAACCACAGGCGCAGTCGACATAAAAAAGGATGCAGCACAACGTGGAACTTTTTTTTAGCAGCAAATAATCATCGAGCCATCCACCTCGTTACAGTTGGATATTCATAGAGCCATCCACCTCGTTACAGTTGGATATTCATCGAGCCATCCACCTCGTTACAATTGGATATTGATTGATCCATCCACCTTGTTACAGTTGGATACCATCGAGCCATCCACCTCGTTACAGTTGGATACTATCGAGCCATCCACCTCGTTACAGTTGGATATTCATCGAGCCATCCACCTTGTTATAGTTGGATATTCATCGAGCCATCCACCTTGTTGCAGTTGGATATTCATCGAGCCATCCATCTCGTTGCAGTTGGATATTCATCGAGCCATCCACCTCGTTACAGTTGGAATATTCATCGAGCCATCAACCTCGTTACAGTTGGAATATTATCGAGCATCCACCTCGCTACAGTTGGAATATTCATCGAGCCATCCACCTCATTACAGCTGGACTATTATCGAGCTTCCACCTCGTTACAGTTGGACTATTATCGAGCATCCACCTCGTTACAGTTGGATTATTATCGAGCCATCCACCTCGTTACAGTTGGATCATTATCAAGCCATCTGGCTCGTTGCAGAGATCATCGGAGTTCGCCATGCACAAAATAAGTAATGACATCTCCAAATCCTCTGCAAATCATGAGTTGTAATGGACATACAGTGTTCAATAGCGGTATCCATTATCTTTTACTCCCAATACTTCTTTATTTTCTCATCTAGTTGAAAAAGATGTTTATGCCTATCCATAAGATATACTTATTTGTTATATGAATGATCTTTCTTCATATTTTGACTCAAGCCGCTAGCTAAAGCGGCACTATGTCTACTAATTATTTACTTTGAGTGTGCATACATATACTGAACATACCTATATGACATCTTTCAACGCAAGAGTGACTTCAAAACACCAATACAATGGCGTATCTGTAGAAACGCACAAGAAGATAATTGAAAAGTATCGTAAGAGATGTTACCACTTTTTTCAATTACAGTTTCTACTAACAAGTTTATTTCAGTTTTTGTCGAGAGCATCCAAGAGGATGAATTCTCAAATCAAACCACAGGTGCAGACGACATCAACAAGGATGCAGCACAACGTGGAACTTTTTCTTAGCAACGAACTGGGACATAGTCCGAAGAGGAGTATCAAACTCTTAGAACGAGAGCTGAGGAGCGACTTCCACCCAATCAAACCACACCCCTATCAGAAGGCATGTGGATTTTTCTTTTGGTTTGCCGGTTTTAGTTTTGCATCCGGAAAATTTTGGTTTTCACCGGGAGCAACTTTCCAATCTGAGCGACAATGCACCAAGAGCTTTGGAAATTATGTCCGTGTAAGTTCTTAATTATGGGTGTGAAGTGCACCACATTCATGGCTAAGAGGTTGCAAGCCTCTTTTTCACACTCGATTCTTTTGTCACTCTTCCGGAACCAAAGGTTATCTTGCATAATAGATTTCCTTTTTAACCGATTTAGTCGAACTACAAACAGCCTGATTCCTTAGGTTTAAGGATATGTAGGCGGGCTCAATGTTGAATACCTGGCTGTATTTCCAACATGCTCTCTTAAATCTTATTCCCGAGCTCCTGATTTCTTCATAATTCGATATCAGGATAGCTTTTGAATTCTTTCAGGATCGTGCGTGAAATCAAGCGTATCGAACTACAAGTGGCCTGAATTCTCATATAGCCTGAGATATGTAGGAGATCCGATATCGGGGTTCGGCCATAATTCCTAAAGTCCGTACCTAAATCCCTTTTCTAAAGATGAAGATGTGGTCGGTCAAAATTGGATTCGTCAATTTCAATTGCCTCGAATTTCTTTCAGCAATCCAAGTCAACGAGGGACAGTTGTTGACACCCAATTTTGACCCTCCACGATAAGAATTAATTTTCGAGCTTCCTTAATTTCAAACTATTTGAAATAATTAATTTTATAAAAAATCAAAATATTTTTCAAGTTATTTTAAAGTAATTTTATAAATTTTATAAATTTTTAAATAATAAATATGTTTTATATATAAAATCTATATAATTACCTACATTTTATGAATATTTAAAGATCTTCTCAAAAAAGATTTTAGTTTTACTTAAATATTTTATTAAATTAGTTTAATTAATTAATAGTTTATTTTTTAAATTATTTAGTTTATAATTAAGTTAATTATTTCATTTCGTTAACATTAAGAAGTTCATTAATTAATTTATATTAATTCGTCTTATTTAGTTTTTAGCCGAATCACCAATTAAGCTCAATTTGGCTAAATTCTTAAGTTCAAATGGCTATAATTGTAATCAAATGGGCCAAATCCTCAATTCCAATCTAACCCTTTTTTGACCTCACATTCAAGACCACAATTGGGCCGCTTTTTAGCCCATTCCAAAAAAGACCCAACTCTTATTCCTTTTTTTCTCAATACCCAGCAATACAATACAACAACTTACAGCAATGCGTACCAGACGACCCCTGTCGTCTTCTTCCTCGACGCCAAAATCTAGAACCAGTCGCGAGCGAAGCGCATGTCCTCTCCCCCTCTCCCTTATCTTCTCCTTACGAGAATCATCCAGGTGTTGCAATCTCCTGCTTGGATCGTCCTTCTCAAGAAATCAAGCGGTTCTTCTCATTCTTCCGTTGGAATTTGTTGAGAATGGGACTATATCCGTTTGGAATCGAGCATATTCCTTTTCCTTTGGAAGAAATTCGAATTTTGAATTTTGAATTTCATCCAAAATCCCTCTCGTTTCCCCCCATTTCGATTCCATTCTGCCTTCTATATAAACCCATCTCCAGTCTTCAATCAATGGGGGACGAAAAAAATACAAAGATCAAAGCCAAAATCAAGGCAAGAATAGCATTATTGTAAACCAATCGACTTATTTTTAGACTCTTTTTTTTGAAAGCTTTCTTCAAAGATTTTTGCCGGAATCCATTGTAGCTCCATCAGAGAAGTGGAAGTTGCCTACTCTCTTGCTCGTTGGTCCCAGATTTGCTGCCCAGAAAGAGGTAAACTCTTCTTATCATTATCATTTATGGTTAGTTTCAGTCTTCTTTATGGATTTCGATTTATGTGTCCTTAAGAGAATATTGTGGATTGATAGGTATTAGTCAGAAATCATTTCTTCTACTCTATTTACTGTTGATATGTGCATTACGAAATCTCTCGGCTTCCTCTATCTTATCTTTATTGAGTGTTGAATATGTGAAGTCTTAGGATATTGAAGTAGTTATCTTAGCATGTCTTTATGCTCAATAAATGATGAATTGGTTCCGACATGAACTTGGCTGCTGTTTGTTTCTTACTGGTGTTAAAATGCTCTTATAGGAGATTTTTAGATGTCTTTAATTCCCACCTTGATTTCTTTGTGATACATAGTCATGTGATTCATCCCCATGTGAATACGTTCTCATTCCTTGGTTTGTTTTTCAGATCATAGTCTGTCTCAGTTCATTCCCATTTAAGTTTTAATCTGTTTAAGCTTGACTTACTCATTGATTTGCTCTATTTTTTCGAGCTATCTTCGTGCAAGTGTTGTTTCTCTTCTAGCTATGCATTAATGTGATCAATTTGTACTTATGCTTTGTCCAAATTTCCTTGTTAAATTATTTTAATTTCTTCAAACAATGAACAGGATCTTTGAAATATTTCGCCTCTTTTTCTGTTGCCATTTCTTACTTGAAGTAGTTGCCAATTTTATATTGAATGTTATTTTCTCTTCTAGTTTTTTGCTTGTTCCTTCCTTGCCTTAGCTAAAATTTTGAAATGGTGTGTTAATAACTTGACTTCAATTTTAGCTTCTGATTATCTACAATTGTTTGTTGCCCACTGTCCTTGATTGATAAACCCATCCTTTATGATAATGTTGCTGAATAATCAAGCTTAAATTATTCTATCTTAATCAAATCTCATGAGAGTTTTTTTTTGGTCTTTTTTAGGATATCTAAGGTGTGAAACAGTGGCATACTTGTTTTAGTTAAGCTTTTCCATATTAAGAGAATACGTTGTTGCTTATGTATTTTTTTTTACTTGTTTATGTTGCATGTGACATCAAATTGGGTCCAAACTTAGACTCCATGTTGGCATTTCCGAGTTTGATTTAAGACTCATCATCTGTTGAGTCATCCTTCACCAAAACAGCAGCAAGTGTGAGGCTGGAAATTGAAAATTACAAGTCCCGGAAAGCTGAAAACAGCCTATATACACTCATTATACAATGATATACAAGGCTCAATTTCGTAATACAGGAGTACAGGGATGAAACTAAAAAATACAGGTGCTGGAGGTCCTAAAAATAGGTTGTGTATCAACACATACAGGTTTTGGATGTTATATATATGTTGTATACAACGGTATACGCTGAATGTATACACAAATTCTCAAAGGCAAAAGGGGGACAAAGCCCAATTGAAATTCCAGCAGGTTCAGGCGAAATGGGCCCAAAAGGCCCAAAAGGATGTCCAGCTGCTGAATTTTGACTTAGATGGGCCAATGCCCATATTTTTGATAATTTTAGTTTAGGAAAGAATTTGGGCCCATCAGATTTGGAATTTGGGCAAAATGGCTCAAGTTCAATATTTCTTCCTCTATTTTATTTATTTGTTATTGTATTGATTAACCTTTTATTTGAATTGGTTTTATTTAATTAAATTTCCCAAAATAAAGTTATTTCTTCTTTTTATGTTCAAATTAAAATCTTTATATTTTTATTTATTACTTAGTTTTATATATTAATTATCTTGTCAACATATGAGTTAGTTTTCTTAAAAAATCTCTCTAGTTTATTTCCTTCTAAATTAAAAAAAATGGATTTTTATTACTTAGTTAACATTTTCAAAAGTTAGTCAAAACCTTTAGTCAAATCGTTGGTCAACCGCATGTTAGCGGACATTTCGAATGCTTAAACCCTTCTCGAAATGTAAATTGAACCCCGAACCCTCTTTGGATTTCAAACGATTTTTAATCTGTTTAAATCTTTTGAAAATCTTAAGTTTTCTTAATTTCTATCAAAAAATTAAGTGGCGAGTCTCTTTGAAAATCGATTTTTCTTTAAAATTTAAGTTAAGTTGATTTTCGAAACCTTAGTCTTTTATTTCTATTTTTAGATAAAACACCATTCCTAGGTTCTTTTAAGTTTTGTGTCAACTTCAAAGGATCATAACTTTTAGCACATGATGAGTTAGGAGACCCATAAGATATCAAACGAGAGTTCTTGGAATCCTCTTTTCAACTCTGCTGAGTTTGCTAATTTTTGAGCCCATATGAGGGAGATATATACCCGTTTGAAGTCGGGGCTGTCCAATTAAGGAAAGTTACTCGAAAATATGAAGGGTATTTTGATCTTTTCCTTACCTAATCAGCTTAAAATGAATTTTAGTAATATTTTGGGGACACGTCTGATTTGGGTCAGTTTTCATAAATCCAAATACACTTAGGGTTTTAGAAGAGTGTTCATTCAAGTCATTCCTAAGTTCTTTTAAGTTTTGGGTCAACTTAAAACGACCATGACTTTCAGCACATGATGAGTTATGAGACCCATCAGATATCAAATAAAAGGTTTGGAATACTCTTTCCAACACCACTGAGTTTGCTAATTTTCGAGCTCGTATGAGAGATATATGCCCGTTTGAATTCAGGTTGTCCAATTAAGGAAAGTTACCCAAAAATTTGAGGGGTATTTTGGTCTTTTCCTTATCCAATTGGATTTAAGCATTTTTAGTAAGGTTTTAGTAGTCTATACTGATTGGAATCAATTTTAGTTATTCCTAAAATACGCTTAGGGTTTTTAGAGGAGTTCAAGAAGAGAAAAGAAGAGAAAAAAGGAGAAAAGAAGGAAGGTGGGCTTCGGACACCGGGTGGGAAACCAAAAAAAGAAAGGCGTTCTTCAAGATTCTTGCAATTCTACGAGGAATTTTGCCAAGGATTTTATCCTAAGAGGTATGTAAGCTTACATAATATTGGGTTTGTTCGCCCACACGCCAATCATGAGTTTCTTTTACGAATTTCATCCATGAGATTGAGTATATTGATAATCATGTTGAGTTCTTGAAGTTTTGTGCTTCGTTTTTTATAATGAATATCTCGTTGATTTCTTGATGTGAGAGTTGCGAATGAGTGTTCTTCTTGGTGGGTTTTTGGTTTAGAATTCGTTGTAATTAGGTTGGGTTTAAGGATCCAAAAGAGTTTGGAGGAAATCATTCGAGTTTAGACGAGGTAGGGCTGGAAAAATTGAAGAAAAGTTTGTCAGATTCGTCTGGAACGTGGCTGGGGCGGCGCGCCCCTGTTGCGCTTGAGGGGCTGGCGCCCTGCGCCTGCAGTACGCTACAAACCAGCCTTTGTCAACTGAGGGCTGGCGCGGTGCTCCACTGCTGCCCCAGGGACGTCAGGTCCTTTCTGCCTCCGTTCTTCGTTCCGTATTCAATCTTTCAAAACATGTTTTCGCTTTCTTAGTGATTTTTAATATCCAACCTACATCCAATCATCAAGAAATCCTATATATCATGTCACGATCCTTGAATTCATAATTCAAATTCAAGGAAGAGGTAAGAGTAGAGTTCAAGAATTGTGAATCCTTCGAGATCAACTATCGATTTGAGTTCTTTAAAAGGTTTCCTTCAATCCCTATTGATTCTAAACACTCTAAACTACTTCTAAACACCTAGAAATCAGTCATATCATGAAGCATAACTCTTGAATTCATTTCAAATTCAAGAAAGAGTTAAGAGTAGAATTCAAGGAAGTCTTTGAGTTCAATTGTGAATCTTTTGAGATCAACTATCGATTTGAGCTAAGTTTTGAGGAAGTAAGTATGAAAATGAGAAGATTCATATACATGAGTTCCATATTGTTATTTAGACCCTTGAGTCGAGTCATTCAGGCCCATAAATTCCGCATGAACTCCATCAGTTGAGTATCTTTGAGAGGAGTAGTATCTTCAAGTTCTAAGTCTTGAGTATTGAGTTCCTAATCATTTTGGGATTATATTTCTAATCATGGGACTACTACATGCTACCCATGAAGGTCCTTGAGTTGAGTAGTTCATGCCCATAATTCAGCATGAGATGAGTCGAGCAGTCTTGAGATGAGAATTATCATTGAGCCCTTGAGTTGAGTAGTTCATGCCCATAATTCCGCATGACCCCTTCGAGTCGAGCATTCTTTAGATGAGTAGTATCATTGACACCTTGAATTCTGGAGTTTTTGAGTTCCAAGTATTGAGTTCTATGCATGGTTATTGAAAACCTTGAAATGAGTCGTTCACGTCCATAATTCGGCATGAACCCTATTTTAGGAAGTCTTTTTACAAATTGTTTTAAAACATGTTTTAAAGACATGTGCACTAAGTTGAGGAAGAGTAGAGCTGAGTTCATTTTCTTTAAAATGATATATGGGAACTAAGTATCCCAAGAGTAAATGTTTTTACATTTAAGATGAGAGGAAACTGAGATTTCCAAAGAGTTTTGAGCAGTTCGAGTACCATCTCTTTTAAGAGAAAGATTTTTGAGTAATAATCTCAAAACACAGAAAGAGTTATGTTTTTAAACATATGAGCTAGTTATATTTTGGGAGTAGTATTGAGCACCGATATGGGAGAGAGTTTAGACAACTCACAACCCCCATAAACTATGTAGCCAACGTGGGTAGAAAGGGTCATACTTTTTAGATGATTCCTTATTGCTTTTTAGCGTAGACTAGTAGATCCACTTAGTAGTAGGTTCTATACCCTGGCAAAGTATAGGACAGTTCTGGCAACATGGGATAGACGTTGTATCATCACATAGCTCATAGTGATGGTTGTCGGTTAGAGAATCTCCCACAGAGATACTTTGTATTTTTATATACAAACAGAGTTATTGTTGTATTTTCATACAATTGAGCTATTATTGTATTTTTACATACAACTGAGTTATTGCCTATTGTTTTAAAAGCTTTCCAGATATTGCATCTTTTATTGTTGCTGAGTATGTTGAGTTTGAGTTGAATATCTTGAATCACAATTGAGTACTTTATTGTTGAGTTGAACCATGTTTCACTGAGTTGATTATCTTACTATTGAGTTGAGCCCTATTTTCTCTGACTTGAGTTGAACTATGTTTCATTGTGTTGAGTTGAGTTGAGTGAGTTGAGAAGAGATAAGTATGTTTATTTTCCATCAGTTCAAGCTTATGTTTATGTTTTAGAGTTCCCCTTAAACGCTCATACATTCCATGTACTGAGCCATTTGGCCTGCATCATTTCATGATGCAGATACGGGTATTCAGGATCATCTACAGGCGTTTCGTTGAGGTCATGTGATATTCCAGTCAGCTTTGGTGAGTCATCTTATATTCCAGAGGACTTCACCTTTATCTTACAGTTAGTAGTTTTGATATGTCGTGGGTCTTGTCCCGATATCCTTCTGTAATAGTAGAGGCTTCATAGATAGACAGAGTTGAGGAGTTTCTGTATTTGCTTTTTTTTAGTATTGTACAGACTTTTAAAAAGGTTGAGTATTCGAGTTTATTGAATTTAATTCAGTTTTAAGCTTTTGTATGCTTGAGTTAGTCTTCAACTTGTAGCCAGCCAGGATGAGGGTTTGCTTGGGGACCAATAATGGCTCTCGAGTGTCGGCCACGTCCAGGGTGTAGGCTCGGGTTGTGACATTACCCGTCCATTGTACATGCCCAATATAACTTTCCGTCGATAAATATCATTTAACGTAGTTCGACCAATAGACCTAATCCACAAGAGGAGATTAACAATCCACTATATAAATGTTACGACACAAAACGAGTCATGAGAGGCACCCACACTTAACCACCTAGGTGAGAGAACCTACGAATCCAACCCTAACTTATATTTATTGTTCAACTTATGAAATACAAACTATAATGCGGAAGCTCAAATTTTATTAATATAAGAAACACAAATCCACTAAAGTATATTAACTATCATTTCCCAAAATCTGAAAGTCATCACATCAAGGACATCTAATCTCCAAATACTAAGTCTAAGAGTATCAAAGACACCAATATAAATGAATAAAGTAATTTGTGTCCGAAAACTAAGGACGTCATGTCATGACCGAAAGAATCCAACATGAGCTCAAATGAATAGCTCACCCTTGAACCTGATGTGCTGGAGACTGGCTAGAGCTGAGGGCGAGTCAAAGTCGCTGGTACACTCGTTGCACTCCATAAAAGGAAAACAAAAAAAACACAAGTAGGGCTCAGTACAAGGCAACATGTACTGAGTAGATATCATTGGCCGACTCAAAATAGAAACTAATATGCATAAAGTAATAACATGAAATCAATTACAGCACTTAGCAGGTGACAAGCAACAAACAACATGAACAAGTGAAAACAACACCGAAGCAAGTACGTAATCAGTCACAATATAAAAAACACACACACGAGGACTCATGCCTCCACACCACGCTCATTTGGAAAATGGGTTCTTTGAGATTGAGTACATTAAGTTATTTCAATATATTTTCCTTTAATGTTACCGTGCCGGAACGTGACACCCGATCCAATAATATCGTGTCGGAATATGACACCCGATCCAATAATACCATGTTGGAACGTGACACCCGATCCAATAATACCGTGCCGGCTCCTAGCACCCGATCCAAATATATCATGCCAGCTCGTGACACCCGATCCAAATATAACGTTAATTCATTTGTCATTCTTTAACATCTCTTTCCACTTCCTTAACAATATTTCATTGAGAATTCTTTATTCAAGACATCACTTTAAAAGAAGGTTCAAGATTATAAATTTCACGGTCTCAGGATTTCAGACCAATCACAAACAACACATAAATTATCCAAACCACACAACCACGTACATAGAGAAATTCACAATATCACTCAATGACTATCAATCACTATTAAGAGTCTATCTATCACATAGAATAAACCATAACCTACCTCCACCGGAGAACCGAAGTCAAGCAAGCTACTTCTCCAATGCTTTTTCTTTCCTCAATGCCTCCGAACCTTTCCAATCTATCAAGTATGCATAATTTGTAAGTTAACGAGTCTATAGGCACCCATGTTACTATATGTCTAGTCTAGACCTAAAACTCACCCAATTCTATAATCAATTTCCTAAATTTCATGCCTAAGGGTAAATCTTATTCCTCTAATTAGCATAACTCTAATGGAATTCATATGATATAATACACCTAATATTTAATTACTCGTCTTAATATACCAAAACTTCATTTATAATAAGATAATTGAAATAATCTTAGGGTTGAAACTTGCGAACTCAATTCCTCGCTGTGAAACTCAAATCACA
>JAJONR010007907.1:0-10672 GCA_029582245.1 Solanum etuberosum
ACCACGTGGATCCACTAATACCCGTCTTAATACTACTACGTGGATGCAAACCTATCTAGCAATATAAAGATAGATATTCTATAAATAAAGATGTAATAAGTGGGGGTGCCCACTTTAGTCTTGTGAGTGCTTTTCCTTTATCACTACCCTCCAAAAGGGAAAAACTGTGAAAGCACGCGTCTGTCAAGTCCGTCCTTGTCAAAAGAGACGTTCATAATGCATGTGACGATGGGGCCCATAGCGCACCCGACCTGCATTATTCAACGAATCTTATCCTATTTTATTTTAAAATTTATCGGCCACAATTCTAGGCCACCTAGCTTGTTTTATGTCCACAGTTTTCTTTATCCTTCGTTTATATAAGGCGACCCTCTTCATTAGAAAAAAGTGGAAGAAAACAATTTAAAAAAAACAACATATCTCCTTTCTTTCATGTCTTCACATCCTCAAAACCCAAGAAACCTTTGTGTATAGTCCAGTTTCTATAATAATTAAGTGTGTTAAATAAAGACTTTAAGTTTTTGTTGTAAGTTTTTGGGTCCTCCCGAAAGGGAAAACTCCCCTCGTTCTTCACTATGTAAGTCTTAATTATGTTTCTGAAATTATCTCCCATATGTTTAAATTTTGTTATAAAATTATGCATGTTTATATGTAATTAAGTTTTGATTTCACATGAATCTATGTTACTTAGTAAATGGTTAGTTTTTTAACTTCTTAATGACTTCTATGGATTAACCTATAAATTCCTAGCTTTGAGAAGGCTATGTATATGTCTGTTAATTTTAGGACGAAGTTATAGCCATATGCGGGGTGTGGTTAAAGAAGAAGGACGTTAAGAGTGAAGGTTAAGAAAAAGAGATGAACAGTAAAAATAGATTCATGACTAGACAAAGTCTAGTTTAAAAAAAAAAAAAAAAGAGGAGATAATCAGAATACTAATTTAGAACTTATATGAACAAGAACAACAAGAGGAGAGTAAGTACCGAGTAGGATTTTTACATCATAATCCATATATCCATATATCCCATTTATTATTATCCATTTTATTCATATATCCATTTTATACCCATTTATTATTATCCATTTAGTTAAAGTTAACCATGAAAATTAGATTAGATTATATACTCATTATATATAGTAATGAGTATATCTTTTCTATTTTTGTAGTTTTAGTATATTAAATAAATATTCTTATTATTTTAAATAATTTTAGTATGTTAAATAATTATTCTCCAATTTCATGTGGTTCGTTGAATTATTAGTTCGTGGATCTCCTTTTTTTTCAAGATTCCTCTCTTCGTTTTTTTATTTTTGTAATAATAAAATATAATGATTAAACGGAGAAGGGTCACATCTTATTCCATTAAAAGGAAGTGTAGAAGTGATCCAATAGTAAGACGGGAAGGGTAATTTTGAGCCAAAATATAGTTGAAGGGTATATTTGATCTCTTTCAAATAGTTGAAGGATAGTTTTGACCCTTTTCCGATGATTAAATAAACTTCTTATGGGTTGGAGTATGCAAAATATAGAAAAACTCCTAACAATTCAAGAACCTAACTTTTTCCGACAAGAGGGAGTTGCTCGGATAATAAGCATCTATCACTTCCAACCTTAAACTTGTAAATTCGAGTCACCAAAAAAACAAAAGTAGGAACTTGTGTGGGAG
The DNA here is from genome assembly GCA_029582245.1 of Solanum etuberosum. NCBI lineage: Eukaryota > Viridiplantae > Streptophyta > Magnoliopsida > Solanales > Solanaceae > Solanum > Solanum etuberosum. Next base: position 1,668 of record JAJONR010007907.1, read on the forward strand.
GGGTATAAAAAAAAACCTAACTTTTTCCTTTCCCTTTTGGTTAGAAAACAATTATTATAATAATAAATTATCATCATTTTTAAAGATGTGTACTTATCATAGTTTTACATTTGGAAAACTACCTTGTTAGGCATACATCCATACATATATTGTATTGCTACGTATACTTTCAAATAATTAAGTATCTTATAACTAATTAAGAGTTTTGTACCATATATTGAAGAAGATTCACTTAGACATGTATTTTTACTACCTGATACACTAAAATAGGGATAGTCATGTGTCCCAGGTACATAGGAGCGAGATGAAATGGAGGTAAGGGAGACAAGCGAGATTTGTTATGTATCTATAACAAATTACACCTAATTTTGACCCATCTACCCTGAGATATATATATCTGGACGTATATGAACATATTTTAACACACCAAAATCTTATAAGATTCATAATATTGCAAACTAAAGTGTATCTAAGTAATTAACTCCTAAACTAGAGGGATTTTTGTAAGTTTCCCTTTTATATTGCCAACCAAAATCTTAATGCACGATTGGGACAACGTTGTGACTTTGAGGTAAAACGTCATACAGAAAGTAGCAGAAATATAGAATGTTGTGAGTTTGAGGTGAATGATGATGACAAAGCTAAGAGAGAAAAATTAAAAGTCGATAAAATTATGAAGTCAACTCAAATACATGTAGTTGTAGCTACTCTAATAATGACAGTCACGTTAGCAGCTGGTTTCACATTACCAGGAGGTTTATACAGCGATAACGGGATGGCGATTCTAATAAAGAAAACAGCATTCCGTGTATTTGTTATTTCGGATGTCCTGGCATTTACATGCTCTGCTGCTGCTGCTGTATACATCTATTTTACCGTCGATGAAGAAATTAACGTGAAGTTGTTTAAATTTTTATGGAGGAATTATCGTATAGTTACAAGTTTTGGCAATGGGTGCAGTTGTAGTTGCATTTGTAACTGGTATGTATGCTACTTTAGCAAATTCACTTCCTCTTGCTGTTACTGTTTCTGTCATTGCTTGCGCCTTTTTTCCAATCTTCTATGGGATTCGTTATATACTAGTAGGAACATTATCTTCCTAAATTTCCTCACACTGATGGAAAGAGTTATTATTAGTTGAAGGGAGGTCATGTTCGTTTGTTGAGTTATAATTTGTGATTAAGTTGTTGCTTCCAGTTGAAGGGACAAATCAAGAGGACTATTGCTGGACTGGTGAAAACGTTTATTGCATTGGACTCGAATTTTCTTAATAAAGAGAAATATGAAGATATTAAAAATAGTTGGTTCACCGATAGCTTACTGAGGATATAACCTAGATATAGGAAGTCATGAAGATGAGTATTAGAATAAATTGTAATTAGTAAATAGTCGAGTGTTGTTTAGTTTACTTATCAATATTGTTATTACTCTTCTATACTATCTTATTTTTCAATGTTAGTTTATCTATTGTTTTTCTTTGCTTCAAGTATCGTATTATTTGTTGTTGCTACTTGCTTCTCTTCTTAATTGTTTCCACCATGATTTCTTTACTACTATATTTGTTATACATGCTTGATTTTTTATCTGCTTTACTTGAGTCGAGTGTCTCTACCTTCACAAGATAGGAGTAAGGCTACTTACACACCATCCTCCTCATACTCTACTCGTAAAACTACAATGTATATGTTATTATTATTGCCAATCTTTTTGCTTCTTGTAGCCACCAAATACATGGCCCATTATATATATCCCTCAAGTTTTGGAAAAACAACTTACTTGTAGTTAATTAATTAATATATATTTTCGTTTTATTTTATTATTAAATTATGGTAAATTAGTGTGATCTAGTATAAATATCGAGTGCAAAATAAGTATTTTTTTTTATATATTTCAAGATTATTTAGTGAATTTGTGTTGAACTTCTAAAATATAGAATGGTAATTATGCTCCGAACTATGATTATTTATGAAACTTTTTCTTATTAAATGTTAAAGCCTCTAACTTAAACTAGGATTAGATGAAAAACATTATCTTGAAAACTTTTCTACTCATGTTTTAGAAAGGGAAAAGGGACAAGAATACCCCTAATCTATTGAAAATGGTTTAAAAATACTCTTTTTCATTTTTTTGGTATAAAAATATCCCTCACCTTTGTTTTTGGTTCAAGGATACCCTTCTTCCACCTTTTGGTCTAAAAATATTCTCAATCCTAATTTAATTGAATTAAATTCTTTTACTAGTTAGTTAATTATTTTTATTTGTATTAAAAGATAATTTTTTATTTATTTAATCTTAATATTAACTTGTCTCAAAATATTTAAATCTAACGTAAAATAAAATAAAGAATTTATTGTGTAAAAATGAACGACCAAACTTTGAAAGATTGAATTTTTTTTTTTATATTTTTTTTTTTAAAGATGAAATAAAGTACAGATTCAATTCCTGAATCGAGCACAGACATGCTATGTAACATTAAAGACAGTTTTACCGCTGTATAGTAAGTCGTTTCCACAACACGTAAATAATGTAAATGTATTATTAGTATATATTATTTATTAAAAAGTAAATTTTAAAAAATTAAATATGATATAATTAAATTTTGACATGATAATTTGATTATAATTTAAAAATTAAAAAATCATCTCACTAATTAAAACTCAGAATAGTAGTGTATAAAACGTAAAATAAAAAAGAATTTATAAAAATGAAGAATATGAATTTATTGTGTTACTTTAAGAATAAGAATTTTACTGTGTTAGTTTAATAATAATAATTTTAAGAATTTATTCTTCATTTTTACACAATAAATTCTTTATTTAATTTTAGGTTAGACTTAAATATTTATACTTGAATATTTTAAATATTTTGGGATGAGCTAATATTAAAATTTGAATAAATAAAAAATTATCTTTTTGAACAAATAAAAGAATTAACTAATTAGTAAAAGAATCCAGTTAAATTAAATTTGGGTTGAGAGTATTTTTAAAACCAAAAAGTGAAAGGAGAGATATCTTTGAACCAAAAACAAAGGTGAAGGGTATTTTCAGACCAAAATATAGAAGAAGGATATTTTTGAGCCATTTCAATAGATTAGGAGTATTTACATTTTTTTTGGCCCTTTTCCCTTTTAGAAATTAAATTATTAAAGACTTATTTTTGTGATAAATTACAAATTGAACAGAAAAAATATTTTTTAAAGATTTTTTATGTATAAAAATGAAGATTTATTGTGAAAATAAACCCATAAAACTAAAGAAAAATTGTACGATTTTCCTTGTCCACCTGATATGTTTAAATGATATTTTAATACATAATATCTTTAGTTAAGATCACAAGATTCAAATAATTCCTTACAAACTTCATATTAAGTAAAAATTAGATAAACAAATTGAAACATACAAAAGTAATTAAATTTGCGGATTATCAGAAACTATTTCTTTCAATCCTTGTTTAACAGCGTAGTGTAGTGAATTCCAGCGCCATTAATCAGGTTTTGTCGCATAAACGTTTATTCCATTGCCATAGTGAGCTCGCGCATTCTGGAATCTGATTTTTTTTTGCCATAGTGAGACGATAAATAATTTTTTTGGGATAGTAATACTTTATTTTTTATTTTTTAATTAATATTAATAATATATTATTTATTTTTTATCAAAATGATATATTTATCCATGTGGAATGTCACGTGTCAAGATTTTTTCAAATAAAAGAGAGAGAGCATTACACACACCAACGAGGTGTGTTTCTCAAACTAATAAGTGATAGTTTATGTATGAAACTCACACTATCAATAGTTTAGGTATGAAACTAAAAAAAAAAAATAGTTTAGATGTATTCTAGACACTTATCTCATAAATTAATAGTATTAGTTAAAGTTAAAGATTAAAGTATTACTATTACCCCAAAAAAAATTATAAAATAAAATGTAATAGATTTTTCTTACCCCACTCCACCACGTCCTCTTACCGTACTACCCCCAGCCCAAATTTTTAGTTTTTTTTTAAAAAAATATTCTTTTATAAAAAAATTCTAACAAAATTCTTATTTCATCCCCCCCTCCATCCCTTCAAATAATAATTTAGATATTATTTTAATATTTCTTTAAAAAAAATCCGCTTCCATTTTTTTTCTCGTTTTATATTAGATACATATTTAGAAAAGTAGTTTTTACTTGCTGTAGGACTTTTTTTAAAATAAAATTTTTATTTCTGTTATATTCGGTACATAAATAAAAAATAATATTTTCTAAAAATATATATACACATCTAACACAAAACGAGAATAATGTAAAATAATAATAATAATAATAATAATAAATTAGGAGCCGAGGGTTAGATGGGGTGAGGTAGAATTTTATTTTATTTTAAAAAAAAAAATAATATCAAACTTTTTTGGAAGGAGTGGAGAGGGGGTGAGGTCTGAATTTATATATATATATATATAAAGAGAACCTTAGGGCCGCCTACGTGGCGCCACCACAGAACATGATTCCCTTTTAATTTATTTATTTTCAAAACTAGCATTCCCCTTTCATGAAAATTTGTGACTTTTATGAAAAGTTGTGACTTTTATGAAGAGTTACGACTTTTATGAAAGGTTGCGACGTTTATGAAAGGTTGTGACCTTTCCAAAGGGTTGTGACATTTCCGATAAGGCACAATAAGCATTTGTTCACACTACCATTTGTTGTCTATAAATAGAGGGATTTCCTCTCATTTTAAAACAAAGAAAATTCTGAACTTCTTCTTCTTCTGCACAATTAAATATTCATGTACTTTGTTCCTATTGAGTGGTTGACTGACACATTATTTTTGTATTAATACGTTGGTGAATAAAATTGTTTCATCCTAAAAGGATCTAATTCTTTAAACCTCAGGTATTAGAGGGGAATAATTTTCTTAAAGAGACACTGTGCATTCAGTGGAGTCGATTTTTTTCTTTCTATTTCATTCTATTTTTACATATCCTGGTATTTTTTTTTACAGTCATTAATTTATGCTTATTATGTTAATTGTTGTTTTTAAGTACATGTTTTAAACTCTGTTGTTTATGTTTCTGCAAAGTTATTGTCTCCAGTTATATTGAACATATACACATATAGTAGGTATATTCATTGTGCAGAAAATAATTATTGTAGTCAGTTCCAAGAATTCATGTTTTGATATTCTATATAAAATTCTATAACTTAAAAGTACTATATATAAGCTTACATATTATCTATTTTAACGTAGATATGAAGTTTCTCACTTATCAATTGAAGAAATTCATTATGCAAGTTCAAAAGTTATAATTGCTTTCATGTACAATCGTAATTTCTTTTTTGAATTTTTTCCTGAGACATATATCACAATTGTATAATCTATGCAACTTAAATGTGTTCTTTTTCTTACGAAATGTCTTTGTATATATATTTTTATTTTCTTCTTTGTTTTCCTTTTAATGTTGATTAAAGAACCAATGATTTATTATTTCCTGAATAATTCATTCATTAGAGGTTTTTGAGTTATGTAATAATGACAAATAATCAAATTCATGTTGGAATATTGCTAATATTTTTTGAAGAACCTTTTTTTTTCATTATTTTTAATGTATGAATATTAGTAAAGGATTATTTGCAAGTTCAATGCAATTATTATTTATGACCGTGCGAAGCGCGGATAAATTACCTAATATATATGTATTTGGAATAGTTATACTTTATACTTTAGTTTTTAACTAATATTTTGATAGTTTATTTAATTTTTATCAAAGTGAAATATTTTATCATGGTGAAATGCTATGTCTATTTGGTAAAATTTTGCAAATAAAAGAAAGAGTGTATTACTTAGATGTGTTTTTCAAGGTATGAAATTTTTTCTAGTCAATAATAGTATGCCACGTGTGTAAACATGCATAAAAATTCCCTTTGAGTCCTAAAGTGTGAGAATGGCATAAGAAATTATTGTTCTCTCTTTATGTTATGTTCTTACCAACTAAGGAGTCTAAGAATCTTTGTTGGGTTTTAGACTTGCAGAGAAATAAGAAGAACAAAATACCTACAAGGGGTTAAAAACTGGTCTTTTGGATTTTATCAATCAAAGAAAAAAAAGGTATGTTGAAGCGCTAGCTACCTAATCAAAATCTTTCTTTAGTTTTACAGTTTTCCCATGTTTGTGTTTTACCTAAATCCTCATTTTTTTCCATTTGAGGTTTGCTCTTTGTGAATGAATATGAGTTAAAGATTGGATTTTTAGTACATGGTGTTGATAAAGATTGTGTTTTTATCTTGGAGTGAGAAAATGTGTATATTTATCTTTGTTGTGTACTATTTCCTCTTTTTTCGATTTGTTTGTCTGATTTAATTTGTCGACATTTAAGAAAATAAATAAAGACTTTTAAATCCTGTGCTATTAAACTAAAGATCCATGTCGTAGAATGTATGAAAATGTTGTGAAAATTTTGAATTAATGAACTGCTAAATATATATATATATATTTTTTCTTTTAAATGGACTTGAAAGAAAAATCAATTGAAACTGGGTACCATTTTATTTTCAGAATGCCCTCTATTAAGATTCTCTTACTTGATTCAGATTGTTGCTCTTATTTTTGGATGTTATGCGTAATTTCTTTTGGTACATTGGAAACAAAAATAAACTAAATAAAAAATTTAAAGTTGTTCATAAGCAATAGGATTAAGTTCGCAAGAAACTTTATGTTCTCAAGTGCATGAGTCCAGAGTACTACAGAGCCTCTTCATGATTGTGATTCTCAGTAGTCTTTGGATATGCGCTTTGTACGTGTACCTGAATGTATTAATGAGTATGTAAGTTTTAAAAAAATTGGATAAATGCAACATAAGTATAACAATGCTTTTGACTTAACTAGATACTTCATTTGTCTAAATTTATGTGACATTGTTTGATCGGACACAGAGTTCAAGAAATAAGGGAAGACTTTTGTGACACCTTGGATATCCACACATAATGGATCCAAGCATGTACAAAGCTGCAAAGAAAGGGAGTATGGAAGATGGTGATTTTTCACTTGTTGATTATATGAAAAGGGAGGAAGAAAATGGTTACCAAGTCACTCCAAAGGGAAATACAATCCTCCATGTGGCAGCTCTCTTTGGCCAAGGAGGTTTCGTGGGAGAAGTCCTTAAGATTACCCCGGCATTATTATGCTATAAGAATAAGAAAAATGAAACTGCGCTTCACATTGCAGCTAATGTAGGACAAAGTGAAGTGGTAAGTGTACTACTTAGCTTTGAAGGAGTGGAGACACTCGTGAGGATGACGGATGACATTGGAGATACGGCCTTGCACAAGGCCGTGAGAGGTGGACACATTGACATTGTCAGGATCTTGGTGAAATTATTACTAGATCCTGAACACGACTTCCCAGCCAATAAGGCAGGGGAGACACCACTTTATCTGGCAGCGGAGTCTGGTTTTCATGATGCTTTGATTGAAATCTTGAACGTTTGCAAGGAACAAACTTATGTTGCAGGTCCATCCAATCGAACACCTCTACATGCAGCCGTAATTCAAGAACACATGGGTAAGTACCTTCTGGATGATTTCATCATATCTAATATGGAAAATGATTAAATTGTCCCTCTACTAATAAAAAGAAGCTATATTTGCCTTTGGTTAAGTTTATTTCAATAAATGTACTCCTACAGTCATACTTTATGATCTTGTTGAACGAAAAAATCATCCATTTATCATCATCATATATAATATTTGACATATATATCCAGAATGTGCGAGATCACTATGGGAATGGAATAAAACTTTATGCGAAGAACTTGATAAATGGGGTTGGAATTCACTACACTATGCTGTTAAACAAGGATTGGCAGAAATAGTTTCCGATATGTTGGGATGGAAGAAATCTTTAGCCTACCTTCCGGCAGGCAGTGAAAATGACTGGACGACGGCATTTCACATCGCAGCTAGTGAAGGTGATGTATTGATGATATATGAGTTATTAAGCCACTGCCCAGATTGTTGGGAAATGCTTAATAGCAATGGCCAAAATGCACTTCATGTTGCCTTATTGAACGGTCACGAAATGTTCGTCTATGCCTTCTATTGGTATGGAATTTGTGATAGCCTTGTTGATGAGGCAGATAATGAGGGCAATACTCCACTCCATTTGCTTGCTGCCTCTGGGAACCGTGTGCCTCAAATGATATTAGACCATCCTAGCGCAAAGAAGATGACATTTAACAAACAAAATCAGACTCCACTTGACATAGCATTGTCTCGTACATGGACAATAAAGAAGGTACTCCCTCTTGTCCATGACGGACTGGATCGGTTTTCCCTCAGTTCTTTGGACTGACTCAGTCCGTCGGTTTCCTTTGTTTTTTTTCTTTTGAAAAAATTAACCATATAAATAAGATTAGCAAAAATTACAGAATCAAAGGGGTACATATGGCAACCTAAGTGGAGTTAATACTCCTAAGAGATCTTGTCTAAAACTAAAAGTTCTGGCACATTGAAGTGCTATAAACCTAGAAAAATATAGAAGTAACCAGTATCTTTAGCCTAAACCCTCTTGTCCATGACAGACTGGATCGGTTTTCCCTCAGTTCTTTGGACTGACTCAGTCCGTCGGTTTCCTTTGTTTTTTTTCTTTTGAAAAAATTAACCATGTAAATAAGATTAGCAAAAATTACAGAATCAAAGGGGTACATATGGCAACCTAAGTGGAGTTAATACTCCTAAGAGATCTTGTCTAAAACTAAAAGTTCTGGCACATTGAAGTGCTATAAACCTAGAAAAATATAGAAGTAACCAGTATCTTTAGCCTAAACCCTCTTGTCCATGACAGACTGGATCGGTTTTCCCTCAGTTCTTTGGACTGACTCAGTCCGTCGGTTTCCTTTGTTTTTTTTCTTTTGAAAAAATTAACCATGTAAATAAGATTAGCAAAAATTACAGAATCAAAGGGGTACATATGGCAACCTAAGTGGAGTTAATACTCCTAAGAGATCTTGTCTAAAACTAAAAGTTC
>JAJONR010007908.1:0-30247 GCA_029582245.1 Solanum etuberosum
GCTAATGAACCGGTCTTACCTTAAGCAAGTAGACCAACCCTTGACGATGTGGGTAACACCGGGAGAGATCATGTGATAGTTCACATGTTCTCATGTCGGTTAAGGCTATATCCCAACTACAACAAAATTAGTAGTGAACTAAGATTTATGCTTGAAAAAGCATCTCCTAGAGTTCAAACCTAATGGACTAAGATTATGCTTGAAGAAGCATCTCCTAGAGTGCAACACAATTAATGAACTAAGATTATGCTTGAGGAAGCATCTCCTAGAGTTCAAGACCATGATGAACAAAGATGTACGTAATGTAGTATCTCATAGTGTTCAAGTTAACAATGAACTTAGATATTCTTAATGAAGTGTCTCATAGTGTTCAACCTAATAGTGAACTAAGATGTGATTAAGGAAGTACCTCCTAGTGTTCTAAGGTTTTAAAGAGGGGGACTAGTCTCCAACCAAGAAGTATGAGTAAGATGACCTAAAGGAGTACTTAGTGTGGGTAGGATTATGGGGTCTTATCCATGAATTGCACAAGTATGACTTATGGTTACCTAAGAAGTGTTTCTCTTATATGAAGTATGTTTTGATGGATTGTTGCTATAGTTGCCTTCCATGGTATGTTTGACTAAAGGTGGGAGATTCCTTTGTCTATGAGAAGTAAGCTAATGATGAGATCAAATATGATAAAGATGTATGATGGCCTAAAAGTGGTACTTAGCCTAGATGGAATTTTGGGATCTCATCTATGCATTACACAAGTATAACTTGAAGGTTACTTATGAAGTTTCTCTTATGTTAAGAGGGTTTGAGTATGGACTAAGCTTATGAATATGTGATATTTCCTATGTTATTGGATTATTCCTTATGTTGACTTATGCTCATATTATGCATATGTTGGAGATTATGCTTATGATTATGTTCTTGTCTCTTATGCTTATGTTTTATGTTTGCTATCCTTTGTGTTATGCTCTTATGATATCATGCTAGCTAACATATTTAGTACTTTTGTACTAACGCATACTCTTGCCTACATTCTTATCAAATGTAGGGTTTGGCGTCATTGAGTTTCATTCTTGAGGATAGGTTTCTAGAAGTGCAAGGAGTTGAAGAATTGGTGAGTCCTCATAGTATCGAGGATAAAGCCACCATTACCTTTATGTCTTTTCTTTATGTTTTAGACTATTGTATGGGCTGCGTCCCAAAGGGTTTATTCAAAGTTGAGTTTAGATGGTTTGAGACAAGTGTAGAAGACTTCTGCTTTACTTTTATAAAGACTTCGATTGTATGGATAAAAGTTTTAAATTTTTAGTACTTTTCTATTATCTTATGTTATGATATGCTAAGGGCTTGTATGAGACCCCTTCGGGGTCAAGTACGCCGTGTTACATCTAGGGTTTACCCCTGGGTCGTGACACGTTATCCAAATTCCACCAAATTTAAGAGATTTTTGTAATTTAAAAAATAGTAGAGATAAGATATAATTAGCTCTTAACACTATGAGATTTGTGTAAGATTCTCTCAAAATAATTTGGAGTTACATAATATATAGGCTTGTATGTTTGGCCTAATATAGGGTTCTATAGGTATTTTTAAAAAAAATTCTCTACTATCTACACTCCCCTCAATCACTTCATCTCCCCACCTTTTTTTTCTTCTTGGATCTTGTCCATCAATTTAATTTTTTTTTCCAACTAATGATAAATTAAACAAAGGAGAAAAAGGAGGCAAATAACAACAACATTCAATTATGAATAATAAGTTCAATAGAAGATGATTTAATTAAACAACTATATATGTATACTGTAATTTTTCTTTTGTGTGTATCCAAAATTCAAAATAAAAGACTGAATATAACCTTTTTTGTTATTCCCACCCACCATGAAAATAATACAAATTGAAAGAATATGAACATGTAGTTCTTTTCAAGTTTGAAGCCTTGGTATCTTAATTAAGAATAAGAGATTAAAAGAAATAATGAAAAGATGAACAAGAAAATTGGATAATTGATAGAAAATTTTATATTGATAAAAAATGTTAATCTTTTTTTAGATTGACAATTAGACGGGACAAGTATCGATTTTAGTTAGATTTTCAGTTATTAATTTGGTTATAATAAATTGGAGGTTGATTTAAAATAGGTCAATAGAAAGATATCATACAATTAATATTTTTTTGAATATTATTTTCAAGCTTATTAAGTTAGAATATGAATCATATGTAGTTTTTATTATTTATTTGAGAAAGATTTAAATTTAGACCAATCAGATTAGACAACATAAAAAATAATATTTAATAATTTTACTTTAGAGGAGTTGTTAAAAATAAGGGCAAATATGAGTCAAAGATTTACATCGAGGGTATTTTTTATCCAAAAGGTTAACGTCAAGGGTAATTGAATGCTGAAAGGTGAATGAAGAATAATTTTGTACCAATTCAAATAGTTGAGGGGCATTTTAGACCCTTCTGCGTCCTAAAAAAAGAAAAGGATATTTTTTTCTTTGAATGGATTAAAAGAAAAGTAACATAAACAAATTGGAATAAGAAAAATAGAAACTTTAGCATAAATTAATTTTTTTCAACATAATATATTTACCAAACTTTTTCATATTTGTCTCAGGCCTCAATAAGATTTAAGGCACTTAATGAGTCTGAAAACGTCTTAATCATTAAGATTTAGAACACAGTCTTAATATCATTAAGAGAATTTTTTGTGTGAATAATATTAACAATCACTCTATCCACAATCACCGGCCACCATCACTAACCACCACTGCGATCACCCCACCCCACCCCACCCCCACCATTGTCAACTACCATTATTGTCATCTATCACCAACCACTTCTGCCATCACAACCACCACTGTTGCTAACCTCTATTGTCAGTTGCTCCCATACTTACCTCCTCTATCATTATAACTATATCACCGCCGCTTCCACCTCCACCTCCCACCATCACTATCAACCACTATCACCATTACAATCCATTTCTACAATCAACAAACTTTGTCATCTTAACTAGCACGACCGTTAACTACCACCACACATTTTCAGCCAACATCTCGACATCACCAACTACTAACATCAATCAACTTCAACATTATAACTACAAACACCACTATCAATCGTCATCATTAGGACAATCACCACAACACCAACCACCTCCATCATTATAACTATCACCACCATCATTACTGGCAATTAATAACTACTATTATCATCATCACCATCACTATAAACTATCTCCACCATTGCTAGCAAGCATAGACAGAGGTGTATCCAGGATTTCGGCTAGATGGGTGCACGATTACGAAAAAATGTATCTTAAATATAAATTTGATCGATTTGGCTTTTAGTTCTTAATATGAACCATTAAATTTTAAAAATTATAGGTCCAAAATATATAATACTACTAGTTTTAAATTTTAATATACACATTTGATTTAATTATATAAAAAATTTATAGTGCTAAATTTTTTAGGAATTTTCAATGTAAAACACTTGAAATATTGAAAGATTAAAGGAAAAAAACAAAAGCAAAATTAGTTGAAACGTCAAAAGTGTAACCGATAACCACTTGGAAAGGTGTTACTCAAAAAGACAAGATAGATATAAGATTTAAATTTTTATCCTCACTTAGAGATGTGCACCCAATCATCATCGTATTATTATACGATAATTTGAATATGGGTTCACATATCTATATTTAAATATTTTAAAAAAAATATAACACTATTATATATGACCTAGAGGGGGAGCATGGGTTTGTGTGAACCCATGACACCCCCTCTAGATACACCTCTGAGCATAGATGTTCATTTGTTTTATTATCAAATAATGATTTTATTTTTTCAAAAAAATATATATTTAATTAATTTTATTTGAATCATATATTTATTATGTACATATAAGTAATAATGTATATTCAATATTGAAAACAAACACTTTAATCATTCAATGTATAAATTTAGAGACAACATCTTAATCATTCAGACGCATATTAAGATTTAGACGTCTAAATCTTAATGAAAACAAGTGAGGCCTAATTCATCTGTCTCTGGAATAGGGGTAACAAATACAACCCTCTTCTCATTTTCCTATCATCTTAGAATGGATTTTTTTATATACTTGAATTAGTGAATTTGTTCGGGCTTTGAGTGATTATAAAAAAATAGTAATAATAATTGTTTTTACAGTTTTACTTGAAGATAGAAAATATAAAATTGTTTCGTATTTACTTATAAAAATGATTTTTTATGGATTGACGAAATAACATATATAAATAATTTTATTAGTATTAGAATATAGTTTCTATCTTTTCTTATATAACATATGCTGGATTGGATTATTAAGGTGCTATTAAGTCAAGATAATTTTTAAGTAATTATATAGTATTTGGGTAAATAAAAGAATACATTTATCATTAAGTTAAAATAACAAAAATAAGTCAAAAGTCATTAATTAGTATTCCCAACTTTTGGCTATAAGCCTATCCAAACAAACACTTAGGGTGTGTTTGGTATGAAGGAAAATGTTTTTCAATTTTCTCATGTTTGGTTGGCTTAAATGTTTTGAAAAATATTTTCCAAATCAACTTATTTTCCTCAAATTTAAGGAAAATGACTTCCCCTAAAAAAAAGAGTAAGAAAAACATTTTTCAAAATCATTTTGAACCCCATACCTCAATTTTCCATCCTAATTTAAGTCTCAGATATCACGTCCTGATTATGGTGTTGGGTCTCAATTTGAGTGTCAATGTTGGATTAGGGTTTGAAAACCAAAAGTCGAGTATCGAGGTTGGATTAAGGTTTGCCAGTCTAATTGGGTGTCGAGGTCGACTCCTAATTCAGAAGTCACATCCTAATTTGAATGTCAGAAACAAGGTCGAGAGTCAGGGTCTTGCCTCGGGTCAAGGTCGGATCTCGATTTGGATATCAAGACCTGAGTCGAGAGTTTGGTCGAGTCTCGGGTCGGGTATTGAGGTGGCGCCATGTCTCAAATCAAGGTCTCAAGTCGAGGTCGGGGTCGGGCCTTAGGTCAGGGTAGAGGTCGGGTGATGAGGTTAGGGTCGGGTCAAGGTCAAGTTTCTTGGGTCTAGGTCGGGTCTCGAGTTGAGGTCGAGGTCAAGTCTTGGATCAAGGTCGGGGTTTGGGTTGGGTCTCGAGTCAGGGTTGGAGTCTCGGGTTGGGGTTGGGGTTGGGGTCAGGTCTTGGGTTAGGGTCGAGGTGGGGTGTCAAGTGTTGGGTTGAGGTTGGAGTCGGGGTTGGGTCTCGGGTTAGGGGGTCGGGGTCGGTGTTGGGTTTGGGGTCGGGGTCTGGGTCGTGTTTCGTGTTGGATGGGGGTCTCGTTTTAGCGTTGGGGTCTGGGTCGAGTCGGGTGTCGAGGTTGGATACATGTTAAGAAATTAGATCCTAAATTGAATGTTGGGGTCGGGAGTGGGTGTCAGGTCTGGGTCGAGGTCGGATCCCAGGTCGGGGTCGAGTATTATGTAGGGTGACTGGGTCAGATTCCGATTCATAAGTTAGATCTTGAGTCAGATGTGGGGTCGGGAGTTGGGGTCAGGTCTCGGGTCAGGGTCAAATTTAGAGGATGAGATCATTTTCTAGTTTGAATGTAAGGTCTCGGGTCGGCAGTTAGGGTTAGATCGAGGTTTGGGTCTTGGGATCGTGTCCCAATTCAGGGCATATTTAGGGTGGGGTCCTAGTTTGAATGTCGGGTCTGTGTTGGGAGTAGGGGTCAGGTCTTGGATCGGGGGCTGGTATTATTATCGGGATTGGTTTCTAGGTCAGAAGCTATTTTCCCTGAAAAGTATTTTCTACTCTCTAGCCAATAATAAAATATATTTTCTAAAAGATGTTTTTTCATACACCAATCATACACTAGATATATTTTTCTAGAAAATATCTTTCACTTACCAACCAAAAATGAGAAAATAAGTTAGAAATCAACTTATTTTTCAAGAAAACATTTTATAGGAGAACATTTTACTTGGAAAACAATTTCCTTCCTACCAAACACACCGTAAATCTTCTTTTTTTTCACAAAAAATTGTTGTACGAATAAAAGTAAACATGAAAAGGTGTAAATAAATTTAAAATAAAAACTGGAATGAATAAAAGAAATAAATGACAATGCAATTTGCAGGGAGTTGGAAAAAACTTACCTGCACCAAGTGTATACACCAAATTAATGTAATTTCCGTTATTACGTGATTTAATGAAGTAAAACACCTGTTAATTAATTAAGATTAAGTAAAATGAACTGTAAATTTAAACACATGGCATGCATGTATTGGATTGGTGTATACACCCTGTGCGGGTAAGTTTTACCCCAGAGAGTTATTTTGTTCTATGTACTATTATTTTTTTCCTACTTCCCTTTTACATATTCTAACGGTCGATTCCTCTAAATTATCCAATCCACTTTGTCCTTAGTCAACATCTTAATTATATTTCTACAATTAACCACCATACTAACCGCATTGGCAAGCTTGTTATCATATTTCATAATCAATGCCAAAAAACAAATAAATTAAGAATTAAATGATAAAAAATGAACTCATGTAGAGTAGAAGAAATAAATTAACATTATTACTTATTACTTTACTTACGATAAACTTACTACATAATTGGAGGGGGAGTTTCTTGATCCCAAAGCAGGCAACAGGTTAACATGCCTGCTTTGACATCTAAGGACAATTTGGTAATTTCATTGTCTTTTCTCTGTTTTAATTTCTTTTACTTACTTTTTTTTAGTCTTTTATATATTTAAAATTGCTTTAAAACGCTATAGATCATAATAATTGACAAATAAATATATTTAAAAACATATAAAATATTTAATTGACTCTTGAAGTTAATTTATTGGTATCACATAAAATGGGACAAAAGAAGTAACATGTATTATTTGGAAACTACGTAAAAAGTATTGTAAATCTCAATAACTAACAACTTAAGTTTTAAAATAAATATATATAGAAAAATTGACCTACTCTTGACATTTTATCTGTACTACATAAATTGGGACAAAGGGAGTAATATATATTATTTGAAAATTACATTAAAAATACTATAAATCACAATAATTAACATTAAAAATATTTAAAAAACATATAAAAAGTTTGATTGACTCTCGAATCAGTGTCGCATAAATAGAGATAGATGAGTAACATATATTATTTTAAAATGACGTAAAAGTAATATAAATCACAATAATTAAAAATTTTAAAATATAAGGCATATACAAAATTCAGTTGATTCTCAAAATTTTATTAGTGCCACATAAATTGGGACAAGGGGAGTAACATATATTATTTAAAAATTACGTATAACATACTACAAATCACAATAAATAACAAATTAAAAAAAATCTAAAAATCATATTAAAATTTAATTGATTCTTTAATTTCTATCTATATCACATAAATTGAGATTAAAAATTGGATAATTTCAAATATGTACCAAAAAGTTATTAGTTTACAAAAAATATAGCCAAAAAAATAATTACATGAAATATAACCAAATTCACTATTTCGCCACGGTTTAATGACATCATTTTTACTTTTTGTTAGACACAATTTACTTTTATTTTTTATCTGCTATGATTTGACCGGGGCTAAATAACTATCTTTTTTTATTGTTTAATAACTAACAGTTAAGTAGTGTATATATAATGTATTTGTATCAATGAATAAATCGTATACAATTATATCAATGATGTTTCAAGTTCAACATTTGTATTTGTATAATTTATTGTTCTATTTTGTATCAATTGTATTAACAAATACAATTAGTATCCAAATACAATTGTATTGAGTTCAACATTTGTATCACTAAGAGAATCTATATAGTTGACACTTATAATTTGTATAATTTATTGTTATCATTTGTGTTTGTAAAAATGAATGTTAATATTAGTATTTGTATAATTGATTGTTATAATCAGCAACAACACTTCCACCAATTTTACCTTATTAAAATCAAATTACCTACAACAAAGGACATGTATAGAGTAAAGAATGACACAACAAAGATTAAGATATAATTCATTAAAACTGGATAGGATTGCCCATAATCATGTTAACACACTTACGAATTAAAGACTAATTCAGATCAACCAAAAAGGAAAATAATGAGCTTGTAAGAAGAAAAATAAAAAATAGCATAACATTTTGTTGACCTTAACTAAGAGACCGTTATTAGAAACACAGAGAGATTTAGCAGTGGATGAGAATAAAGTAAAGATGAATTATAAGGAAGAGGAAGAAGATGAATAACAATAACAAGAAGAGCGGAGCAGCAACAGAAGAAATAAGGAGACAAGAAGAAAGAAGAAGACGCAGAAGAACGACCAAAATGCAGAAAAAAGATTAAGGATTATTCTAGATTATTTGAATGTCGTGGGTCTTGTCCCGACGTCTATCTCAGTTGATAGAGGCTTCATAGACAGTTAGTTATTAGTTCTTTAGTCTTGTTATTTCAGTTGTGTTGATTATAAGACTTGATTTGCCTTATGGGCTAGTTGAATGTTCTTTTTTATAAACATTCTAGTTTATTCATGAGTTATCTTTGTTGAGTAAATTCTTCCGCTGAGTAGTAAGCCAGGCCAAGGGTTCGCTTGGAGCCAACAATGGTTCTCGAGTGCCAGTCCCGCCCAGGGTATAGGCTCGGGGCGTGACAGGTTCGACCCCAACCTTTTTTGATTACTATATTATCTTCGACAGAATATGGATGCAGAGATAGTGGATCAAGATGTGTTAGGCTTTACATTTGTTTTTGAAGTTGAGCCGTTGGGTTCGAGGAGAGAAATAGAGCTCTGTCCCAATGGAAAAGATACTGTTGTGGACAATAAGAACAGGGAGTATTATGTTTATCTGCTTATCCAACATCATTATGTTACATCAATAGTAGAGCAGGTGGCGTATCTTTCAAAATGCTTTTTTCAGATGTAATAACTAGGTCAAGGCTTGGAGCCTCCTATTATATACATTCATCAAGATGAAAAAAGAGGAGAAATATTTGGAGCCTAATTTACTTGACATTCATCTAGATGAAAAATAAGAAGAAGCCATGTTAATGTCAAACTAGGACCGCGGTCCAGTAACATATCAACGTGGCAACGATAGAGATAATGACTCTGAAGTTTATGAAAGCATATATTTTCCGGATAGAGAGTGGACTTAAAGGACATGATCAAGGAACATTCTTGTTTCAACATTATTTTTAATGGCCTGATCATGGACTCAAAGGTTCTTCCACTCTTTTGGACCAAATACTATGATCTTTGTATACTTGCAAGATTTTCCTGGTGGTTCTTTTCCTTTTCCAAGTGAAATAAAGAACTTCCTTAGATATCCGCCCTCCATAACCAAAAGAGAGAGGGTTTTGGAGTTTTAGAGTTGGACTGTGTTTCATATTGACAAAAAAAAGAGATATATCTTATGATCTTTTGACCAAAACCTTTGTGTACGTAACAAGTACCAGGTCCTCCATGTCTGCTCAAGTCAAATTCTTTGAAATTTTTTTCTCTTACTTGTCATATTCAAAGAACCCATCATATCATACATCAACCTTGAATTACCCTTGTACATAACCAACATCTACGGTTCCTAATACAATGAATATTACACCCTAAGATGATCTAATGCGGTCCTATGAAAATATAGTAATCCAAATAAGGCTGTGGTAAAATCCCATAAAATAGGGCTAGAATAATAAAAAATAGAGGAATAATTGATGGTTTGATTTCTATTCTGTAAGAGTTGAAATGAATTTGTATAACTAAAACTAGGATTCACAATATAACTAAGAGCTATAAACTCATAATATTAAAGCACTAATCTTGTGTCCGAAAGTAAGGAGGCTCACCAACTTACTCTGAGTGCTCAACTGGATCAACGAACCGCTGGATGCTGATTCCGGTTACCTGTACCTGTATCATAAAATGATGCAGGCCAAATGGCGTCAGTACATTGAATGTACGAGCATGCGAGGGGAAAACTAAACATGACATAAGCTTGAACTGAATTCTGAAAGAAACACTTACCTCAGCTTTACTCAACTCATATATATTCAAATCAATGCATAAATAAACAACAGTAAAGATGCAATTTATATAAAGCATTTAAACAGTAGTTAACAACTCAATGTATTGAAAATACAATAACAACTCAATGTATATATATAATAAAATAATATACTTCTGTGGGAGTTTCTCTAACCGAAAACCATCACTATGAGCTATGTGATGATACATCGTCTCACCCACACTGCCAGAACTGTCCTATAACTTGCCGGAATATAGAACGCCTCAACTAAGTGGATCCACTAGTCTATGCTAAAAAACCATTAAGGAATCATCTAAAAAGTATGACCCTTTCTACCCACGATGGCTGCATGGTTTATGGAGATTGAGTTATTATGAACTCGTCCTCATATCAGTGCTCAATACTACTCCCAAAATATACTCAACTCATATGTTTATAAACATAACTCTTTCTCTGTGGTTTGAGGTTATTACTCAAAAAGCTTATCTCTTAAAAGAACTTGAACTCAAAACTACTCATGAAAACTCATTTGGAAATCGGTGTTTCCTCACATCTTAAATGTGAAAATATTTACTCTTTGGGAATACATATTCCCCATATAACATTTTAAAGAAAATGAACTCGGCTCTACTCTTTCTCAATCTCAATGCTTAAGTCTTAAAACAAGTTTAAAAGATTTGTAAAAGACTTCTTAAAATGACTCGAAGAACCCTCAAGACTTGACTCTTAAATCTACCTTGAATTTGAATTATGAATCCAAGGTTGTGATTTGTGATAGGAAGGATATCGTGATGATTAGGAGTGTTTTTAGATAGTTAAACATGAGAAACGATCAAGAAATCACTGTTTGAAAGCAAGTCCGCGACGCGGAGATGCATTTTAATATTTGGTCACGAAATAAATTTTGAGGCAGAGGGGTATGCAACCTCTCCGCGACGCGGAGAGAAAAGTTCCACTTCTGAGGAACAGGTCCGCGACGCGGACCTGGTACCCAGTTTCTTCCCGACTTTTCCTTCTTAATTTTCTCACCTCAATTCGCCTAGATTCGATTCTTTTTCTCAATTTCTCTTTAGATTCAAATATCCAGTACATGTACACAAGAATCTACTCATAAACGACTCTAAAATTGACACGATTTCCTCAAGAACTCAACAATCCCATCCTAACTCAAGAACGAAAGCCAATTTCAAAAACACAATTCAAGAGCATCAAACTTTCAACTTTCTAGAACAAATTTCACTGAAATAAACATGATTGACGCGTGGGTGAACGAACCCAATGCTATGAAAGTCTCACATACCTCTTTAGGGATCAATCCTTGGCGAAATGACTTCGATTCCGCAAAAAATCTCCAAGAACGCCTTGACTTTTCTCCTCTTTTCTCTTTTCTCAAAGCCCTAGCGTAATTCTTAATTTTGTAAACTGAACCAACTCAGTTTAGACCCAAATAACTTACTAAAAACGAAATAATTTAATTGGGTAATGAAAATACCAAAATACCCCTCTAAAATCCAGTTGACTTTCCTTAACCGGACAGCCCGACTTCAAACGGGCATATCTCCTTCATACGAACTCAAAAATTAGAAATCTTGGTGGCGTTGGAAATATAATTCAAAAACCTTTCATTTTATATGTTGTAGCCCACCTAACTCATCCTATACTAGGAATTATGGTTGTTTGAAGTTGACCCAAAACTCATACTAAACATACTTGCCAAATTTCAGATTTTCATTCTTTCCAAAAATGGTTTCTTTCTAATTCTAGTTCTTTCAAATGGTTACAAGGTTGTGAATGCGGTTGGTGCTAATAGTGGTGTGAGTCCTGATGACGTACAATTTGAGGCAATATACAATGAAGAGGTTCAATTCTTGTCAATCCAAGAAGGGGGTTCTCGTCCGACCTATCAAGGTCGGGTGGGAATCAAGGTTGCAATAGAGATCGTGATGATGGTTGGAGAGATAGAGACCAAGATTGGCATGATCGATGGGTAAATTGGAGAGATAGAGATGGCGATAAAGATCGTTATGTTCCCCCTCATGAACGTCCAAAGCCAAATAACGATGTCCCACATCCTAAACAAGGTGGAATGATCAGATAAGGTACTTAAGTAGATCTAGGACGATGTCTCTTCTTTAAATCAGACAGTGACCTCGCACTCGGTCCTCATAAAGAAGCTTGAGACTCAAATGGGTCAAATTTCTGCTCACCTAAATTCAAGACCGAAAGGAGGTCTTCTTAGTGATACCTTAGTAAATCCGAAGAATGAGGCTTGAATGCACGGCCACGTCGTGCCAACACGTTAAATAAGGCTCTTCCTGGGAGGAAACCTAAGTTTTACTTCTTGTATTTGAATAATGTTTGTTGGATGTGCAGGTTGAAAGTTTGAATTTTGGGAGGAAAAGGCAATTGGGCTAGCTAAAGTCCCCTTGGCGAGCCCGATATAGCTTGCCTTTTGAAACAGCTGTAAGGATTGTTTTTCTGTTAAATTCGGTGGGTTAAAGTCCCCTCGGTGACTCACCGAGTGGATCAGCTACGTTAACAGGCCTCGCCGATCAAAGCGTGAACTGAAGGGTGAAGGGCCTTTCAACCGTTTTAAGTTCAAATCCTTTCCTTATTTTAATTTTTCGACTCTTGCACTCTTACACTCAAACATTAGATCAAATCTTTTAATTTTAATTTATGTAGGTGTCCTCTTGTGGTCAGAATTTAAAGTGTTACCCATCCTTCTCTTTTTGCATTAGTGTTTTCGCGTCTACATTGAGGTTGGTTTTCTGAAGGTTGTTTAAATTGCATAAATTGTGTTGAGCATGTGTATAAGTAGTTTATAGATCTATTATTTCCCTTGATTGTGTGCTAAATTGATCATTGAAATCTAATTTTAAATCATGCTTGCCTGATACTTGTTTAGCCTAAATTGATTTAAGTTTTGCATTTGAATTGCTTAAATTGTGTTGGTGTGCATGTTGGGTTTTGGGTGAGTGAAGCCTGAGTAACCCAAATTCTACCAAACAACTTGAATTTTCCCAATGATTGATTGGGTGACATCGTTCTTAAGGGCAAATTCATTGTTTTGTTGAATTTAGATCAAATGGGGGGGTGTCTGAGTACCTCGGCATGGATAATCATTGCAGGTAAGCTTGAATTCGCGTTGAATTATCTTTGAAATTGGTTATCGTAGGCTATTCATTGAGAATTGGAGTTTGGGTTGGGAATCTAGCACGTCATTTGGCGAGCTGAATCGAGCTCACTGAGTGACTCAGTGGTTCGCTCATTAACCCCCCATATCGTCTTTTTGACATGCAATGTTGGTAATTTGTTTTATGACTTTCGGCGATATGCTTGTGCTCACCGAGTTCACTCAGTGACTCACTGAATAGCTTTGATCTCACCTTTCTGATTCCCATATTGGTTGATTATTTCTGTAACTTTTGGTGAGGTACTTTCTGATCGCCGAGTGAACTTGGCGACTCACCGAATGGTCTTTGGTCTCGCCCTCTTGTGCTGAATTGTTCTGTAACTTTTGGTGAGCCCTCTATTGCTCGCCGAGTGGTTTGGTGAGTTTTCCGGCATATTTTAAAAAAAAAGATATTTCGCTAACCCTTTGCATCCACATGTGTTTTATTAGTGTTTTTCTACAGATATGGCTACACTGAAGCTTCCTGTAAGAGGTCCAGCACCCCAGAAGAAGGCAAAAGGGGTTATAATCACAGTAGAGGTCACATCTCCCCGAGCTACTCGGTCTAAACCTCCTCAGGGGAATGTTAAAGGAAAGGGGAATAAGCAAGTAGTAAAAAGTTCAAGTTTGAGGTCCAGTTCATCAGACAACATGGGCATCGACTCCACCCATATCACCTGCACTGAGTCTGAGAGGGAGGAATTTGCGGGGTCCAGGACTCCAATACATACACCGGAAACTTAGAGAGAGTTGCTCAAACGAAAACACTCAGAATTGCAATCTAAAGTAGTTCATGATCCTTTGGCTAGCTTGCAAGCACTCCCGACACCCCCAGCACCTATAGCAGCATAGGCAACTCAAGTTTCTCCAGCCCCAATACCTCCTCCTCGGTCCATGAACCGACTGAAAGCCGCTGGCTTGCGGACTATTTTAAAGGAAAAGCGATTGTCTTCAGATGATGTAGTGGACACGTATCCGGTTGTGTGGGAGACGCTCAATTTCCACAAGTTTCAATAGTTAACCGAGCCCCGAAATCCATCTGTTCCTTCATGGGTTTGGGAGTTTTATGATCCCGAAAGGGAAAAAGAAAGATGGGTCAATGGCATCGGTCAATTTTGTTGAGGTGCATGGTAAGATGGTAATGTGCAGGGAAACTTATATTAATGATATGTTGAACTGCACAACACGCACTATTCATTCTTCGGTCGATAAGGTAAAGACCAAAACATTGGATGACTTGAAGTGGTGGTTGGCCCCATTGCTGAGTGATGCTACTCCTCTATGGCTAGAGGAGGGAACAATTATTGAGAAGAAATACTTGAATGTAACTGCTTGGTATTGGTTTGGTTTCATCTCCAGCACTTTGATGCCTTCACAGAATGAATCGATCACCCGACATCTAAAGGTTGCACTGCTGGGGTGTATTGTTAATTGGGAGTTGCTAAATCTTGGGGCCATAATTTCACCAGAGATGGTGATGAGGGCAACACAAAACCAAACCTCATTGCCATTTCCATTACTTATTAGTGACTTGTGTAGCCGAGCTGGTGTGCCCTTTGTGGCGAAGACGGATACTGAGGTGACTACGGCATCGTCTACTGAAAGTCAGAGGATTGAAGCTGAGTACACAAAAGATGAGGCAGAAAGGAGGAAGAAGGCTCTAGTAGACACTTCTACAATGGTCGATGTAAAGGCCATGGAGGCCGACACTACTCAGTTAACTCCGGCAGTTGAGCCGACAAGTATACCCATCTCATCCATCTCTAATACACCTGCTCGTGCTACTGTTTCCCGTCCCCCCTTGACACAGTCCATGGTATATTAAATGGGAAACCTTACCTATTCGGCCGATGTTAAGGCCTCGAGTGTTGAGACCGTTATGACTTTTATGATCGTTCGAGCGATAGCAGCCGCATTGGCTCCCATTAGTGAGGAGTTTAGAGCACTGCAAAAGATGATCATGGCCCACGGGGTAGCATTGGATGCCCTTACCGCTCGAGTTAAGGTATGCGAGATGTCTAACTGTAGCTCTACGGATGTGACAACTTTGAAGGCTAATATTACCGGTCTACGACATGATGTAGATGAGATGAAGTCCACCGATATATCGATGTTGTGGGGAAATATTGGTATTCCCGAGGACCCTAGTGCGGTTATGCCAACTGTTCCTCAGATCCCTCCGGCTACTTTGACTGGAGATGCTATTACATCTGATGATGATGGAGAGATTGACACACCAGAGACATATGAGGAGGAGCTAGAGGCTCGTGAGGATGCAGTGTTCAAGGATCTAGAGGACTTGGAGGGCGATTTGGTACGGGTGGCTACAAAGGCCTTACTACGCGACACATCCATGATTGGCTCGAGCGGATCTCAGCCTATAAAGGAGATAGTTGCACAGACCTCTAGAGCTGGAGTCGAGCCGGGCACTGATGCCCAGATTGAGGTCACCCCAGATGTGCAGATTTCACCCCAAGCCTAGCCTGGCAGGGGGATTTTTACTCTCCCTCCATTTACTTTCATTTTGATACATTCCTTTTTATATTGCATGTTAATGACACTGTGTAGTTGTTTTGGTGGGGGTGAAGGTATTTTTATACCTAGCCTTTTGGTTGTATTTTTTTTTATTTTGTCTATTTGATATTTTGTTTTTTAGTGTTTTTGTTCAAACGTCTCCTGGTTGCTTACTTGTGAATTAATGTTGGAATTATTTCATTGGTTTCTCTCCTGACGATGTGATTGTGTCTGATTGTTGTTCTCTTGTACATTTGAGTGTCAGTAACGATCAATATTGATGAATTGAATAGTGCTCTTTATGAACGGCATGCTTGTGCAAGTCCAACGAGGAAATTTGAGTTGCATAAGTCATGTGTGAACTCTTAACATCTCATTTTGACTAGTTGGATTTTCGAAGTGAGTCTTGTAATGATCGTTTCACGCGAGCTTAACTTGTGGAGTCATGATCGATGATTGTGTTGATTGTGGTGAGATTTACTTGAAATATGTGCATGGTGATATCTAAAACTTGCTCTTGGTCCAATTGACTAACTTTTGTGAATGAAGGAAATGATCTTAGGCATGAATTTTTAAGAGTGAACCTAATTGCTATACCTTTATGTGACCACCTTGTGAGTGTATGAACCTAGCTTGGCACCATTTGAGCCTAACCTTTTCTTTGGATGAAACATGAACACAAATATCCTTATGCTTCGCAACTAAAACCTGCGTGAAGGATTGGTTTGTTTGAATAGCCAAATTAGGCCAAAATCCTAAGTTGGGGGTGTGGTAAGAATGAGCAAAGAAATCGAGTAAGAAGTTCATGAAGCTCATCCTTGAAAACTTGTGTTAAAGAAAAAGATGGAACTCCTCCATTAAAAAAAAGAGAGAAAAAGGTGAAAAGAGAAAAAGAAATGATTAAATTGTATCCATTGAGCAAGGTTGTGGAAATAAAAAGGGGTGTTCGATGAGATATACCAAAATTTTGTGTTCTTGAATAGACCAAGGATGAGTTCTACAAGATGAAAAGAATGAAAGAGAAAAAGAAATAGTGAAATTTGAGCCATGCTTGATCAAGGTAGAAGTCACTAAGACAAAGTGACCATACCCGTACCCTCAGCCATATTTCAAGCCTTGAAATACGTTTTTGATCTTGCATGAGCCGAGTGATGTGTTGGTTGGAAAATACGGACAAACCTATGGGTAAAATCGTGCATGTTTTTATCATTGGGAGTGTGAGAGTTGATTTCAATTCCTAAATTGTATTCCTTGATTGGCTTTCTGAGAGCATGAAATCATTCTTTATGTGAGGGCATTTGAATACTCTTGTTGAGCATAGTTTTGCATTTGAAGTAAGCATTGTGAGCTTGAACTCTATTTGATGATGGCTAGTCACAGTTTGAAAATTTTAGTGCACAATTAAGCATTGCATGTGTGAATTGAATCTTGGGTGAATTCATATTGAGTCTCAAGGAGCACTATTTGTAGACATCCATGTTGGCCTGGTTGATCTTGTGTTTTACTTGACGACAAGAAAAAGTTTAAGTTGGGGGTGTTGATGAGTCGGAAATTTTTACTCATTTAAGGCTTATTATTCAATGAATTAGTGTCCTCAATTCCTATTTTGTGCTCTGTTAATGTGTTGATATGCAACAATTTAGGTATAACAACAAGGCAAGGACATTACGATGCGAAAAGGAGCAAAAATGTTGGAAAAGCTAAATAAAAGAGAAGCTGGAGCTCGCAATAACCACTCGGCGACTCGCTGAGTGAGCCTCCAGCTCCCCAAAAGTTCCTGAACAGTAGACCATGTATCAAGTCAACTTGGCGAGCAAAGGGTGATTTGGCGACACGCCGAATGGATCGGTGATATCGATCCTACTTGCCTAATCTTCCAAAAGAATTGGATACATGAGCCATAATTAAAAGGCGAGATGAAGTGCAACTCGGCGGATCGCTGAGTCGATCGGCGATCCCGACTAACCTCGTCAATCGGACTCCGTGTTGACTTTTTGGGAACGTATAATTTAATTTTTTCAGAGAAGAAAAGGATTTCTCAGAGAGTGTATTCCCTAAACTTTGAGAGTTTTCACATTTTTACATTGTTGAACATTCTCGGAGAAGATTTGGATCTTTGATTTGAGGTTTTTGGATTCTAGCTTTAATTTTGGCGTTGGGTATTGCAGATTGTTAACAATTCTGATGGATAATCTTTTTGGTAACGATTTCTTACTTTTTTCTATGTTTGGCTAAAACTTCTTACCAGAGAGGTGTGATCATGTAGTTGAATGAATTATTTAACTTATGTGTATTGTTATTTGCTGAATTTAATATTTTTTTTAAATGGGTTCAATTATTTGTTCGTGTTTTAATTGATGAACTGAAGTTGCAAATTCGGTTCTAGATTAGTTCTCTATGCCTTCCTGAGAAAGAGGTATAGGGTAGAATGAGTGATTCATAATTGTATTGATTTGCATCTTTACAACCAATCTTGAGAAAGTAGGTTAATTAAGAAATTGGGTTGATTGGTATTGTTAAGCTTGTTAAGGTTCGAGGGAACTCACTTAAAACATAACAGTTGATCGAGAGATGATTATTGTATTCAAAACCTATCCTACCCATTGAGATTTAACAAATTG
Organism: Solanum etuberosum; assembly: GCA_029582245.1. Taxonomy (NCBI): domain Eukaryota; kingdom Viridiplantae; phylum Streptophyta; class Magnoliopsida; order Solanales; family Solanaceae; genus Solanum; species Solanum etuberosum. Next base: position 18,350 of record JAJONR010007908.1, read on the forward strand.
TAGCAATTAGTGATCACCTATTAAGTGAAATTAACAATCGATTAATCATATTCCTAAGGTCCTCACTCTAATCGTTCAAATCTTGTGTTAATTGTTGTTGTTAGAACTTGGTTACTAAATCCCACCCTTTTAATATTAATAACTGAAACTTCGATATTTATTTTATGTTACACAATCCTTTACCTCTACAAAAGATTAGAACATGTCTTTACTTCATAATTAAATTCTTTACCGTATCACTCCATGTGGGATTGACCCCAATTCATCGTTGGGTTTATACTTGTTAGCGACCACCTACACTTTGAATTGAAATAAGTGTAGTTGCGCGATATCAATATATATATATATATATATATTATATTATATATTACCTTACAAGCATGAACTCCTAACTTGAATGTTAAATTACTATAATATCCATAACTTAGGTTTTGACTTTTTCGATGAGTTGTGACTTTTCCAAAGAGTTGTGACTTTTTCAATAAGTTGTGACTTTTTCAAAGGGTTGTGACTTCTCAGAAAGGTCATGACTTTTCAGATAAGGCACAAAAAACACTTGTTCATACTACCCTTTGTTGACTATTAATAGAGGGGCTTCCTCTCATTTGTCAACCACAATTTATTTTAATCCTCTACTCTTCTTCTTCTTGCATTTTTAAAAATTTCATGTGATTTATTGTTATTGAGTGAGTTCGAAGTTTAGCGGAATATAAGGTACCACTATTCTGTTGAAATAAATCGTTCTATGATCCTAAGAAGGTATATCCCATAACCTTGAGTACTTGAGGAAAATAATTTTGATGATATAATAATTATTTTTTTACTTAATATATACATTAGTATGTAATGTTCCAATATATGAAGTTAACATGTTGTAGTCTAAATTCATTTGTTTTTGTTAACAATTTCTCTTGTTATGTAGATATATGCTTCTGAATAACTTTTTCCAAAATTATTAGACTTCTCAAGAGTTAGATAATTGTACTATTTATTTTTTTGATGCTCAAGACAAAAGAATGGTTTTATTTATCAATGCTACTTATGTAATTTAGATTGTCAGGAAGTTTGCTTCAAAATAGTTATTACTATATAAACATTGCACTTTTGTTTTACTTATTTACTATTTCTTAATATTTCGGTTTGTGGCATTGGCTTTGGGGATGATTTTTCAGCTTGGATAGACTGCTTTTGTTGGTTAGTTAGACTATTCTGATAACATATATATATGGGTAGATAATTGTATTTAAATCAAAGTATTATATATGTCACGAATGTATTATCAAGCTAAGAATATCTCCTAAGTTCAAAATATATTATTTTATAATGTTCTGAGTTCTTTTTTTTTTTTAAAAAAAAACTCACAACAAATGTGAAAATATGTGAATATATATGAATCATTTAAAGGTTAATCATTTACAAAATAAATTTTATATTCAGTAATATGAAATAAACATTTTTATTTTGTCCCTACACTAAATTAAAATCTAATTACTATAAAAAAAATAGTAACAGTAATTGAAAGTCCTATTTATTTATATAAGTATAAAATTTATTAGAAATTCAGCCATTGCACATTAATTCCTTAGTTATAACATTATAAATTCTCTTAGTTATTACTAATTATTGCAAATGTTATTAACACTCTTTAACACTCTTTATTATAATATTATGAATTTCATAGTTATTACATTAATTATTTCTATCTTTCATCTTTCCTTATATTAACCTTTGACCAATAATTTTTCATATTATTATACCGCCCCTATATAGGTGATAACACGGTGTTGTTATTTTTCCTTGGATGAATCATGCTTTGTTGAATGAATTGAAATGAATTGACAAGTATATGAACTATATCTTTGTTAGGTGTAAGATAAACATGTGATTTTATATATGATTTCACAGATAGAATATATATTTTTTAATTTTAATTTTTAGTTTTTCCGGTAAAAAAAAGGAAATCTTTCTCAGTTAACTATGGACTGTCAGATTGTCACGACCCAGGGGTACCCCCTAGATGTAACAAGGCGTATAAGATCCCGAGAGGCCTCATACAAGACACTTAGCATATCATAACATAAAGTAATACAAAATGGTGCGGGAATTTAAAACATTTCAATACAATCAAAGTCTATATAAAACAAGCGAAAGTCTTATACACTTGTCTCAAACCATCTAAACTATATGAGTAAAGTCTTGGGTCACAGCCCATACAATAGTCCAAGACATAAAAGAAACGGGTTATCACATCCTCGAACACAATGAGGACTCACCAAATCTTCACTTCCTTGAACAACAATGAATCTAGCCACGAGTGTGAGAATCTATGTCGCCGGACCCTATATTTGATAAGAATGTAGGCAAGAGTATGCGTTAGTACAATCATGTACTTAATATGATAGCTAGCATAAACAACATAAACATCATGGTTAGTCAATACAAACCGTAAGCATAATCAATGCACATAAATCAATATCATTATAAGAATAAAGGAATACTTTTCAAACAACCTTACTCATCTTTGTTCAAGATTTGGGTCATCCGCCTCTAGTAAACTTACCTCATTGAAGCCATATCTAGCAACAATCCAAGTTATTCATTTATTATAACATAGTCCTCATCATTCATACTTACTTTTAAAGACATGGATATTCGCCTCTTTGACTAGCTTATAAAGGCTAATGGTTATTCGCCTATTTCCTTACTTACAAAGGCTAATGGGTATTCGCCTCTTGCCTTACTTAATTTTATATCGCGGGTACTCGCCTCTACAATCTTATCATATGACACGGGTACTCGCCTCCACATCATCTAATAAGGAGCATGGGTACTCGCCTCCATGTCCATTCATCATAAAAAGAACGTGGGGACTTACCTATTGTTTAATTCTAAGGTGTATGGGAATAACCTCACATCCTTTCATATGGAGGTCAAGGGTAATCGCCTCTAGCCTCATCAATTACATAATCTTTTATTCTAGATTCATTTTAGGTGAGCAATCCTTTCAACCTAGAATCATTAATGTAAGAAAGCCTTTCACATTCATACATTCTTAATTAAGCAATTCATGTGGAAAGTATCCCTTCCTCAACAATAGCATCAATTACCAACAATTCATATCATACGCTTTACTTTCAAAGCCCTGGATCTCATGATCATCATCTATGCTTTATTCTCAAGCAATTCTAATCATAATTCATAAATCCTATAAGGATAAACCTTAATCCACAAAGTTTCCCTTCATAGCTTCAATCCAACTATATCAAATCTAGGTTAGATTCCTGGAAGAGGCATGAGTACATGCAATTTCACTCTAAAAACATATAATTCTACCAATTCTATCATAAACAATCACAATCCACTCAATTGGATCCACAATCATCATAACCCACAATATTGGAAGAAACCCTAACTACATTGGGGAATTCTTCATCAAATTTGGAGAATTCTAGGGGACTTCATGGATGGAAGAAATCCATGGATGAAAAGCTATCATACCTTGATTACAAAACCCTCAAAATCTTGAAGATTGGAGACTTGACTTGACCTTAGCTTCAACTTCTTCCTTCTTCTTTTAACTTCTAGAGAGAGAATATTTGAGAGGAGTTTTGGGAATTAATTTGGGATTGGAGAGAATGACTTGAATGAGGGATTTTGGGTGTTAAAAATACTTATATAGGTGGTCCAGACATAGGCAAATCGACACCACATTGATTTAATTAAAACCAGAACAGATCCAACTGCCCCTAAAAATAACTGCCAGCTCTTGACCCACGACACACGATCGACGGACCGTGGATGGACCTACGGTCCATACTGGTCAATCGTCGTTCGTTGTCAGAGATTTTTGGGCCATCGACGACCACTGGACCATGGGGCGTGGACCCACCTACGGTCCGTAGGTCCCACCGTGGTCTAAGCCTGAACTATTTTTGAGGGGTCAATCCCCTATGGTCCGTGGCCCACACCACGGGCCGTGGTTTGCCCTTCGTGGATGGCACCTGGAAAGTCTAAAAAGCTGCTATGTTCCCTCTTCGAATCTGGGGTGTTACATTATCTCCCCCTTGGGATCATTCATCCTCGAATGAGATTCTAAGCACGTTTCTAGATGAAAAGACTCAAGACTGGCAGCCCATCATGCATGCAACTCATCAAAATGCACACAACTAAGGAGGAAACATCAACTCCAAGTCAAACTTACTCAATGCACCATAAGGAAGTAGGAACTACATCTATCAACCAATATGCATGAAATTTTTCAAATTTTCTTACATTCAAAGAGGAACTACCTTCTCCACTTAAAAACATGCTCAACACAATCTCATGGAGCTCATATGCAATTCAATCTCAAAAAGCATATCTAAAACATGTTCATCAACTCATCTCATGAAGTCTATAGACAACTCATACTCAATGCACTACAACACGAGGAAAACAATTCACATAAACTCATTTTCTTTCAAAACACAAGTTTTCATGAACATGCTTATAAAGAAATCATGTAAACACATGAAACACACATGACGTCTAAACATAGAACAAACCAAGAGGAAATTCATTACCTCACGCTAGAGTAGAAGGAAAAAGATGAGGATATCGGGACTTCATATTGGGCTCGGTCTCCCAAGTAGCACCCTCAACTAAGTGGTTTCTCCACAACACCTTCATGGAAGCGACTTCCTTGTTTCTTAATCTCTTAACTTGCTGGTCTAGAATCTCTACCGAAACTTCCTCATAAGAGATACTTTCATCAACTCCCAAACCTTCAAGGGAAATTATGGATGCCGGATCTCCAACACACTTCTTAAGCATAGAGACATGGAACACCGGATGCACCATTGCCAAATCATTTGGCAAATCAAGTTCATAAGCAACCTTACCAACACGTCTCATGATTTGATACGGGCCTACGTATCGGGGACTAAGTTTCCCTTTCTTCCCAAATCTCATCACACCCTTCTTGGGTGAGATTTTCAAATAGACCCAATCACTAACCTCAAACTCAAGGTCTCTCTTTCTAACATCGGCATAGCACTTTTGTTGGCTTTGGGATTTTCTCAACCTCTCTCTAATAAGCCGTACCTTTTCCATTGCCTCATAAACTAGCTCGGGTCCGATCAATTCACCCACTTCAAACCACCCTATAAGAGACCTACACCTCCTACCATAAAGAGCTTCAAAGGGGGCCATACCAATACTAGAATGGTAACTATTATTATAAGAAAACTCTATTAATGGCAAGTGATCATCTCAACTTCCCTTGAAATTGATGACACATGCTCTCAACATATCCTCTAAAGTTTGGATCGTCCACTATGATTGCCCATCGGTTTGTGGGTGAAAAGTCATACTAAACTTCACTTTTATGCCAAGACCTTTTTGGAATGACTTCCAAAATGAGAAGTAAACTGAGTACCTCTATCGGAGATAATGGACAAGGGCACACCATGCAATCTTACCATTTCCCTCAATACCATTTGGCATAGTCTTCCGCCACATAAGAAACCTTGACGGGAATGAAATGGGCCGATTTCGTCATTCGGTCTACTATGAACCAAATCAAATCATATTGGCGCCGAGCTCGTGGCAACCCTACTATAGAGTCCATATTCAAATCTTCCCACTTCAAACTAGGAATGCTCATATCTTGGGATAAACCTCCCAGTTTCTGATGCTCAACTTTCACTTGTTGGCGATTTGGACACTTAGCCACAAATCCTGCAATATTTTTCTTCATCCCATTCCACCAATAGATTTCCCGCTAGTCACGGTACATCTTGGTGGCTCCCAGGTAAATAGAATACCGAGAACTGTGGGCTTCCGCCAAAATTTATTCCCTTAAGTCATCAACATTTGGAACACATAAATGACCTTGGTATCTAAGTACCCCATCTCCCCCTTGGGAGAAGGCCTCAACGAACTTCCTGAGTACCGCCTTTATCAATTCTACCAAAATTGGATCAAGACCTTGCTTGGCTTTCACATCCTCCATAAAAGATGATTCGTAACCATTGTGAACCATAACACCACCTTTGGTGGAGTCCATTAGTCGAACACCTAATCGGGCCAATCTATGAAAATCCCGTACCAATTCTTTCTTATCATAATCAATGTGAACCATACTACCTATAAACAACCTACTAAGAGCATCCGCTACTATATTTGCCTTTCCGGGGTGATAGAGAACACTCATGTCATAATCTTTCAATAACTCAAGCCACCTTCTTTGGCGAAGACAAGTCTTTCTGATTAAACATATATTGCAAACTCTTGTGATCGGTAAACACATCAACATGTACTCCGTACAAATAGTGTCTCCAAATCTTTAGAGCAAATACGACCGCCGCTAACTCAAGGTCTTGAGTAGGATAGTTCTTCTCATGAACTTTAAGTTGCCTTGAGGCATAGGAAATAACCTTCCCATTTGGCATTAGCACATACCCTAGCCTGATTCTCGAGGCATCACAATAAACCACAAAACCATCCGTCCCTTCCGATAAGGTCAACACCGGGGTAGAAGTAAGTCTATCCTTCAACTCTTGAAAACTTTTCTCACACGCTTCCGACCATATGAACTTAGCCTTCTTTTGAGTCAAGGCCGTCAAAGGAGAGGCAATTGAAGAGAAACCTTCAACAAACCTTCAATAATAACCGACCAAACCCGAAAAACTTCTAATATCCGAAGGTGATAGAGGTCTAGGCCAACTTTTGACCGCATTTGTCTTCTTAGGATCTACCTCAATACCCTTGCTTGACACAATATGACCAAGGAAAGCTATGGACCTTAACCAAAATTCACATTTGCTAAACTTGTCAAAAAGTTGTTGGTCCTTAAGGATTTTCAATACGATCCTCAAATGATCAATATGCTCATTCTCGCTTCTTGAGTAGATCAAAATATCATCGATAAACACAATCACAAACATGTCAAGATATTGTCTAAATATTCTATTCATCAAGTCCATAAACACCACCGGAGCGTTAGTCAAACTAAATGACATTACTAGAAACTCATAATGACCATATTGGGTTCTGAAATCCATTTTTGGAATATCTTCTTCTTTCACCCTCAATTGGTGATAACCCGATCGGAGATCAATCTAAGAGAAATAGCTTGCACCTTGAAGTTAATAAAAAAATCATCAATCCTTGGGAAAGGATACTTTTTCTTAATGGTCACCCTGTTCAATTGACGATAGTCGATACACATTCAGAGTGAACCATCCTTTTTCTTTACAAAAAACACCGGAGCACCCCATGGAGAGATACTCGGTCGGATGAAACCTTTATCCAATAGATCCTTCAATTGATCTTTCAAATCCTTAAGTTGAACCAGAACCATTCTATAAGGAGGAATAGAGATAGGTTGTGTATCCGGGAGAAGGTCAATACCAAAGTCTATCTCCCTTTCGGGGGAATACCGGGAAAATCATCTGGAAATACTTCTGGAAACTCATTAACAATGGGGACCTACTGAAGACTAGGGATTTCAGACTCCACATCCCTCACCTTAAATATATGATAGATGCAACCCTTAGAGATCATCTTCCTAGCTTTTAGACAAGATACAAACCGACTCTTAGGCATAGAATTTCCCCCCTTCCACTCTAGGATACGCTCATTTTGAAACTGGAATTTGACTACCCGAGTTCTACAATCTATAGAAGCATAAATGAATGCAACCAATCCATCCCAAGTATGACATCAATGTCTAGTATATCAAGATCTATCAAGTCAACCAGAGTAACTCTATGGGACAAGGAAACATGACATTTTCTATAGACCCTTTTAGCCACAACAGAATCACCAACAAGGGTAGAGACAAAAAAAGGTTATAATAGCACATCGGGGAGCACATCAAACCTCATGGCCACATAAGGAGCCACAAAAGATAAAGTAGCACCAGGATCAAGCAAAGCATAAACATCTATTTGAAATTTTTTTAACATACCGATCACCACACCTGGGGAACTCTTTTGATCACCTCTAGTTTGGAGAGCATGGAATCGGTTTTGCTTAGGAGCATTCACACCCGAACCACTTGGACCGGATGAGAGGTTGGGTTGAGCCCTACGACGATTATCTCCCTCATTCTTAGCAACCAAAGGACAATTCCTTTTCTTGTGATCAATCTTACCATACCCAAAGAAAGCATTGGAACCCGCTAGACACTTACCCTTATGATTTCTCCCATACTTAGCACAAGTAGGCATCATGGACCTATTACTATCTCTTTGAGGCTTAGGTTTAGACACCCTTTCATTGTTAGACCTTGGAGGAGCATTTGAAGAACCTTGCCCGGAGAAATTTTGCCGGAACCTTGAACGACCCCGTCCATCAGACCTAGAATGTGAAAAGTTACCATCGTCTGTTCTTTTTGCTTCCCTATATCTTTCCTTGAGCTTTTCCTCCTCAATTTGTTGGGCATGCACCATAAGGCGATAAATATCCATGTCATGGACAAGCATAGAGGTGCGGCATTCTTTGACTACCAAGTCGGACACACCCGACACAAACTTACTCATCTTGGTCCTATGATCCGCCATAATAGAAGGAGAATATTTAGATAGTTGAGTAAACCTCAAAGCGTACTCCCTCACACTCATTTTTCCTTGCCGAATGTTGATGAACTCAAGAACTTTGGCCTCTCTCATTTCAAGAGGGAAAAACCTATCAAGAAAAGAACTTTTGAACCTTTCCCACTCTATGGGACCCGCTTCTTCCGGCCTTGCCTCTTTCCATTGATTGAACCAAATCTAAGCAACCCCTTTGAGTTGGTAAGCGGTCAATTCCGCCTTCTCTACCGGAGTCACTCCCATAATAGCAAGTATCTTATACACCTCATCAATAAATTCTTGAGGATCTTCCTCAACTTTGGAGCCATAAAATTTTGGAGGGTTCATCCTTTTAAAGTCCCTCACTCTTGCCACTGTCGTACCAACATTTGGGTTCACGGGGGTTACCACCTCTCTATTGTCTTGGGCCGTCACAGCTTGACCAACACGTGAAAAGCCGACCTAAACTCCGCATTGGTTACATTCTCAGCCAAAGGATCAATTGGAGCTTGAGGAGGAGCTTGGAGAGGAACTTCTTGACCCAAATTGTCTCCCTCATTCCTTCTAGCATTAGCCCTTCTAGTAGTCATATCCTGAAAACCATCAGGTAAGGATAAGGAGAAAGACTTTATAGAGTTAAACTCCATGGCACGACTTAAAGAATGAAGAAGTGAAGTTTCCTAAACATCTAGTAACCTCTCATTCATAGATGTGGCGCGCTTCACACTTATGAACAAGACTCTACTTGATGTGGTTTGAGACATCCTAGAACCATTCTAAACCTTCTGCTCTAATTACCAAGTTTGTCCCGACCCAGGGGTACCCCCTAGACGTAACAAGGTATATAAGACCCCGAGAGGCCTCATACAAGCCACTTGGCATATCATAACATAAAGTAATAGAAAATGGTACGGAATTTTAAAACATTTCAATACAATCAAAGTCTTTATAAAACGAGCGGAAGTCTAATACACTTGTCTCAAGCCATCTAAACAACATGAGTAAAGTCTTGGGCCACAACCCATACAATAGTCCAAGACATAAAAGAAAGAGGTGATCACATCCTCGAACACAATGAGGACTCACCAAATCTTCACTTCCTTGATCAACAATGAAGCTAGCCACGAGTGTGAGAATCTATGTCACCGGACCCTACATTTGATAAGAATGTAGGAGAGAGTATGCGTTAGTACAATCATATATCAAATATGATAGCTAGCATAAACAACCTAAACATCATGGTTAGTTAATACAAATCGTAAGCATAATCAATGTACATAAATCAATATCATTATAAGAACAAAGGAATACTTCTCAAACAACCTTACTCATCCTTAGTCAAGACTTGGGTCATCCGCCTCTAGTCAACTTACCTCATGGAAGGCATCTCTAGCAACAATCCAAGTTATTCATTCATTATAACATAGTCCTCATCATTCATACTTACTTTTAAAGACATGGGGATTCGCCTCTTTGCCTAGCTTATAAAGGCTAATGGGTATTCGCCTCTTGCCTTACTTACAAAGGCTAATGGGTATTCACCTCTTGCCTTACTTACTTTTAGATCGCGGGTACTCGCCTCCACAATCTCATCATATGACATGGGTACTCACCTCCACATCATCTAATAAGGAGCATGGGTACTCGCCTCCATGTACATTCATCATAGTAACAACGTGGGGACTTACCTCTTGTTTAATTCTAAGGAGTATGGGAATCACCTCACATCCTTTCATATGGAGGTCAAGGGTAATCTCCTTTAGCCTCATCAATTACATAATCTTTTAGTATAGATTCATTTTAGGTGAGCAATCCTTTCAACTTAGAATCATTAATGTGAGAAAGTCTTTCACATTCATACATTCATAATTAAGCAATTCATGTGGGAAGTATCCCTTCCTCAACAATAACATCAATTACCAATAATTCATATTATAAGCTTTACTTTTAAAGCCCTAGATCTCATGATCATCATCTATGCTTTATTCTCAAGCAATTCCAATCATAATTCATCAATCCTATAAGGATAAGCCTAAATCCACAAAGTTTCCCTTCATAGCTTCAATCCAAATATATCAAATCTAGGTTAGATTCATGGAATAGGCATGGGTACATGTAATTTCACTCTAAAAACATATAATTCTACCAATTCTATCATAAACAATCACCATCCACTCAATTGGATCCACAATCATCATAACCCACAACATTGGAAGAAACCCTCACTACATTTGGGAATTCTTCATCAAATTGGGGGAATTCTTAAAGACTCCATGGATGGAAAGCTATCATACCTTGATTACAAAGCCCTTGAAAACTTGAAGATTGGAGGCTTGACTTGACCTTATCTTCAACTTCTTCCTTCTTCTTCCAACTTCTAGAGAGAGAACATTTGAGAAGAGTTTTAGGAATTCTTTTGGGATTGGAGAGAATGACTTGAATGAGGGGTTTTGGGTGTTAAAAATACTTATATAGGTGGTCTAGACTTAGGAAAAACGACACCACATTGATTTAATTAAAACTGGAAAAGACCCAACTGCCCCTAAAAATAACTGCCAGCTCTTGACCCACGACATACGACCGACGGACCATGGATGGACCTACGGACCGTGGATCGTCGTTCGTTGTCAGAGATTTACGGCCATCGACGGCCACTGGACCATGGGGCGTGGACCCACCGTGGTCTAATCCTGGACCATTTTCGAGGGGTCAATCCACAGACCCACTACGGTCCGCGGCCCACACCAGAGGCCGTGGATGGCCCCTGGAATGTCTTTGATTTATGTACACAGTCAACCGAGAAGTCAAATATGAGAGCCAACAACAAAAACGTCATCGATTATGTTATAACTTATAAATAAAAATTAATATACAAAAAATAGTTCTAAAAAATAAAATATAGTTGTTCTCTTCACATGTTTATGTGACATCTAAATAGTTTAACGTGGAATACACGGGCAACGCATATATCGTTAGATCAAAAGAAAAATTCACAACAAATATCGTCAACAAGGTAATATTAGTGAGATACGACTAATTACATGATTGAACCCCATCAAATTAAAATAAATATATATTTTATTGCATTTAACTAATAAAAATTTTCATTGACCATCTTCATAGGTTCGCGTGAATAAGAGATATATATGACGATCAACATTAAACATTCACAAATGAATCTGCAATATTATTTTGTGCAAAACTTATTATTCAAATCTTTGCTTAAATAAGCAATACTATTTACTATAACATATACTTTCTGAACTAGTAATCATGTGCAACGCATGTTGAAAGACTAGTATATATATATATATATATATATATATATATATATATATATAAA